>BMAV01004985.1:176138-211318 GCA_019973955.1 Trichonephila inaurata madagascariensis
AGAAATCTCCGCATAAACTTGATGCAAACTGGCTAATGAGATTGATGAACTTGATGTTAGAAAATACTCTTTAACGTATAGATGGATTCGTTGCAATCATGAGTACTAAAAGGCATTTATAACACACAAGATATGAAAATTGAAGTTTCATGTTGGGCTTTGGTCTGCTGAACTCTTCCAATGTTTTCGAAAAATCAAACATGAGTCAAAAAACCTACAAAAGATGGATAGTTGATATATCACAATTGAAAGAGAGAGGAGAGGAGAGGGGCAAATACTTCTATTATACATACATATATACACCTTTCAAGCAATATATTTTAAGATAAGTGGCGTTGTGGGCAAGTTTGGGATGTAGTATCATGGCTAAACTAGATGTACACAGAGGATTTTATCAGTGACACACAACATTATGCTTGGAAGCTTACAAAATTTCCGTCTCATCTTTTCGGAGATAGATAGCACTCCCCACCTTTCTTAAATACCAACTCTTTTCAGTATGTTCTTCTATAAAAAAAAAATAGTTATTTATAAGATTTATCTGCTGGGATAAATTGAGATGATTTACGAATAAAATTTCAATGAAAAAAAGTGTGATTTTAAGGAAATATGAGCTATTAAAAAATATCTGTTTTCCAGTAGCTCGTGCCACTCTCCACCAGGTGTTGCTAGACAACGACAAAGATTGAGAGCCTAGTGGTCAAGGCGTTGGATCGTAGCTGGCGTGTCATGATTCGAGCCCAGTACCATTAAACACCCGCCGTGTAGGGCAGCGATGCACGTTAAATCTGTCGAGATCTCAAACATCCTGCCGTTGGTGTGGTGTGGTAGTTAGTTATGAGAGGGGGTACCAACTTAGGTGTCGTCCATGTCACTTGACCATGGTTCAAAATTACGAGGTTCGTCGCCAAAAACCCTCCTGTAGCTTTCTCGACGTTAATATTCACTCACTTACTCGGCGAAAGTACGAGAGTTTGAACTAAACGCTAACAAAATGGTAATTGCTAAAGATGATGCCTGACAACTTGAAGTTGAATTTATGAAAATAATTTCTTTAGACGAAGATAAAGGATGATTTCCCTTCATCAGTGATGTCACAAGCAAAACTGCCCAAAGATGATCATCATGAATTTTAACAGTAGTGCCTGGATACAGATAGATTGCTTTACATTAATAATTAAAATAAAAAGTATGAAAATGAAATACTAAACAAAATATAAAAAGTATCACTTTTCCAATATTTCTTGGAAAACAAATAAATAGCAGCAAATCTAAGAGGAAGTTTAAAAATGTGGCACATAAGTTATTGATTTACTGCAGTATTTATGAATGCATAACTTTTACAAGAAATATAATATTTTAGCTACCTCAGTTGAATTTCTTCAACAAGTACATGTTCTTAAAACAGATTATTACTTTTTAATAAGCTAAAGTTACACCTTAAAATGTTTGTAACCTATTGTTAACATGCAGTTCATATATATAATTAAGTTACTTTTTTTAAAACTCCTAACTTTAGATATTCTTAGAAAAATTGTTATTAAAAACAATTCAAAAAAATTGTAACTTGAAAAATAAATGTTGCAGATGTGTTATGAAAAATAAACAGATAGAAAAATAGTCAAAAATAATTAGTTAAGTCAGATAATAATTTACTAATCATATTATGATTTAAACATAACATTTTTTCTAAAAAAAAAAATTTAATTTTAGGATCTTGTAATATTTTTCATAAGGGTTTACTTAAAATCATTGCAAATGTGTTAAGCAAATACTTTGCTTGTATGAAATAAAAGAACATTCTGTGAGCCAACAAAAACAGATATAAAATATTTACAAATAAACAATCTGCATGTTAGAATAAATTAAACTAAAATTTACCAATTGATTCACACATAAAATGGAACTTTTTCTTTTAGTTTATCGAATGGATTAATTAAACTGCCTAAGTTAGCATCCCTCCAACGTTTATGTGAGTAATATATTTAATTATAAGTCGGATTTATTGAAGCATTAGTTATGCCCATGAAATTATCTTCTAACAAAAATTTGTTTTCATGAAAGCGAATGGCTTCAACTGGTGACATCCCATCTGAAAAATATTGGTACAACTGTTGATAAACCTGAAAAAAAAGTTGATACATTAGTATTAATATAGTACTATTGCTATTTTTTTAAATTAAAAAAATAAATTGCCTCATCATTAACTCTTAGCATCCTGCTGATGCTGTATTATGCCTATGAAGTAATGATATATATATATATATATATATATATTTTAACTTCACCTACCAATGGTATATCATATTTCAAATATTTATCATTCGTTTTTGTGTCCCTGTTTTTTTTTTGTTTTTTTTAACAATAAGTTTGGCTTTACAGTCAGCATTTCTTTTTGCAATTTGTTTGTGTCGTTTTGAATGATGGCAAAGCCAATTTTTAGAAAATACAAATCTGAAATACAGAAATTTGTCCAAAGCTGCCACATAATTAAAAATAGACATCTTTTTGTCAATTTAATACACTTTTCCTAACATCTATAAATATATGCTATTAAAATTTTTAACATTCCGCAAATATAAACTGTCTCAAACTGGCAAAAATTATTGTTGAATTTTTCAATATATTGATTCTTTTTTTTCCTGATAAATGATAAAAATAATTTCATTTACTTCGGAAACTAATAAATTTCCTTTTTTAGATATCAAAGATGTACTTTCAAAACTAAATCAGTTATTTTTTAATGCATTAAGAAATTACATGTAAAAAAATAAATGAATGAATTTAAAATTTAAAACAAAAAAATGATCGCGAACCGATTATAATATATTTTTATAATATAAATATAATTAATAATATAAATTACAATTATAAAATATAAATATTTATATAATTACAGTAATTATTTTATTTTTTAAAATACAAAATAATTATCTAAAATACTTCCATCTAGCTAGAGTACCGGTCAATGAAAGTAAGGCAGTAAATATTACCATTTGAAGATGCTAGAAGTTCGATGAGATCAATATGGACGTCAATGGATCTCAGTTATTATTGTCACAAGTGATTTTCTGGGGGAGTTATATATATATATATATATATATATATATAGGTGTACCGAAAAGTTTTGTCCGTTCCGGTTAAAACAAGTTTCAACAAGTATGCCCGTATTCATTTGACGCATATTTTATTCTCTTTTTATCGCTGAATAAGTACATACTGACCCAGAAAATGAACTAAAATGATGTTTCATGTTAGTATTAAAGAGAGACGCGATCGTGTACCCAGGGCTACTGATAAAGTTCTTTTACGCCACTGTATTTTGTACGAATTCAAACAAGGAAGAAATGCTAAAAAGATTGTAGAAATTTGTTGAAAGTGTTTAGTGAAGGTTAAGTTTCTGATTGAACATGCAGAAGATGATTCGAAAAATTTCAAGTAGGTGATTTAGACTTTTCTGATTAATTGCTCTCTTCTTGAGCGAAATCCTTTTTTGGCAACATCGGAGATTGCAGAAAGGCTTGATTAAGCTCAACAAACCATTTTAGACCTTATTCGGTGTGACAATATTCAAAATGGGTGCCATATAAGTTCAGTGAGAAAAACCTAAGTGATCGTGTCATCATATACACATCTCTGCTTGCATAGTAAAATATCGAACCCTTCTTGGACCGAATGATAACTGGGGATGAAAAATGGATTACCTATGAAAACATCATAAGGAAAAGGACATATTGTGAATCCGAAAAACCTACCTCTACACCTCTAACATAAGCCAGCCTGAATAAGAGAATGCTGGGGTGGTATATGGTGTGACATTCGAGGGCCAATACGTTCTGAGCTATTGAAACCAAACCAAAAGCTAAATTCGGAGAGGTACTGTCAGCAGTTGGATTATTTAAAAATTGCACTCCAATAAAAGAGATCAGCGATGTTCAACTGGAAGGACATCATACTTTTTATGATAATGTCAGGCCACATGCTGCTCTGGAGACTCGTCAAAAACTCTACGAGGAAGGCTGGAAATTCTGTCACATCCACCATACTGCCTGGATCTAGCTCCCTCTGAATATTACTTGTTTTTGTCGTTACAAAAATTTTTTCAGGACAAAAAATTTTAAAAACGAAGAAATCAGTCAAGCTCTGGTTTAGTTTTATGAATAAGATCCTGTAGGGATAAGGCATTTTTAAAAAGTGAAACATACAAATTACCTTCACACTGGCAAAAAGTCATATAATAATGCAATTATTTTATTCAATAAAGTTTATATTCAGGGTATGAAAAAATTATCGAATTCTTTTATTCTAAAAATGGAGAGAACCTTTGGACAAATATTTAATGAGAGTTTGTTAATTCGGAAACACACAATATATATAACTGCTAAAGTGTGTGAAACCCGTTATTTTATAGAATTGTGGTGGAGCATATCTGAGGACAGAACCTACGAACTATGGATCTGCAGCCAAGTAACATTACCACCAGATAAAAGTGACCACCCAAGTCTGGTGGCTGTTACTTGCTTATGAAGATACCGCTACAGAATAACTAGGCATTTCATGAAATAACTATAAAGGTCAGTTAAAGTATATAAAATTATTGAATTTCATGATTCAACTAGGTATTCCACAGAATAGCGATTACTCAGTATGAAATGAGGCACTCGAAATTTCTTTGAACAAGAGAATGGCCGAATAAAACAATTGTACTCTAGATCTCAGCTCAATATATGAGAGAGAGAATTAATTTCCTTTGAGGAAGTTCCGAATATTGACACAACTCTTCGATCTGTTGCCGCAGCTGAAAGTTACGGCACTAAACAAGGATTTAAAAAGTGCTCGTGTTAAAATATGTGTAATAGTAAAAAGTGTGCTTGTGTTTCAAAAATAATATGCAATGCAATTCAAAGTGTCATCACAGCAATCCTTGCTCTAATAAATAACAAAAAATAAAATAAAGTTATTTCATAAAATTTAAATTAATATTCACTTACATTTTTGTTTGGAAAAGTTTAAAAAATGTTTTTATGAAGCAACAGTTTTTCTTTCCAGTATATGTATTTTTATTATATTTAAATATAACTATTTCTGCTTTATGTTCTTTTTTTCCTTTCTGTTTAACTAATGTTATCAATCTGGGCAATAGTAAGTTTTATAATTTACTTTTCTTTATTATTTATCATTTAAGCATCCACAATAGAAATACGTCTTTTTTGAGAGATTTTAGCTATCTATAAACAAATAATTTATAAAATTACTTTGAAATTGTTTATTTTTCACTCTTTAACGGTCTATCCTTAGATATTTTGTAGAATAACGTTATATTCTATGAAATCTGAAATAACTTTAACGGTAACATATGTATATGACAGTTTCAAAATGTTGTTTTACGAATGGCAACAACTTGTAATTGGTTTCATGGTTTGTTTAGATTAAATACTGCGATCTGATTACGCTGCTTGTTATTATTCAGGTACTGTGCGCAGTGTTCTTGTAAATAAACACTAACTGCAGAGTTTTGACTTTGGAAACGTAAGACTGTTATAAATATCAAAGCTGTTATTTTACTTTTATTAATATTGAAATTAATGTATTATGCAAATTTATTTTTAACATCTATGTATCACGTAGTGTTCTTAGTAGAAGCTGTTTTGAAATTATTAATCACTAATATAATCTAATTGCTTAAAAGACCCTACATTGCACTTTAAAGCCATTGAAACGATTTCTGTTAATTAATAAAACACTATTTTATTCTGAATCTTAACTTAGTTGTTAAATGTTACATTTCATGCTAATTTTGAAATCCCGAAGAAGGCATTTCTTTTAGAAATTTCAAGTTGTCTGATATTTAGCTTCAAATTAATTGTAAAGGGATTATATCTGATATCTATTTCACATATGAAGTGAGAATTTTGTGTTGTCTCACAATTGAAATAGAATTATAATAGCTAGCTTACAAATAAAAATATTTATATTTTTTGCGACTGTGATTTTTTATATGTATCTCAAATAAAAGTAACTTTAAAAAATGTTTATGAAGCATTTTTTTTTTAATATTCTATTGCAAGTCGTTATGTTTCAGAAAATTTCATTCTTGTATCAAAGTTTTAATTTGTAAGTTATTCTTGTGAGAAGAGGTATTAATAGTAAAATTTTACCATCAAAATATTTAGTATGTATATTTATTTAGAAAACAAAACTACGTGCTATTTTTTTCATTAAATTTCATGAGGCATTTAATTTAGAGGAAGGAGAGGCTCATAATCTATGTTGGTAATATCGTTCTGAATCTAAAAAGTTCCATGAACTTTTTCTGCATGAATCTGAAACAAAAATACATTCTTATGTATTTATAAGTATTTGATGCTCTTGTAATTTTCAAATATTTCAAAGAGACTTATAACAAATATTTTCCTTCTCGCATGCAATAATACTATGCAGAGACATCTTAAGACAGGTGCCCATGGCCTTGGCCTCAGTAGGGGCCTCGACTCAGCCTTAATAAGATCATAATTCTAATAATTTTAATGGTCAAATGTTATTTCTGGCTGTATTCTCCAAAAAATTGGGAATTTTGGACAAAATGTCAACTGGCAACAGTAGCAAGACTACATTGTTATGTGATGATCATCCACCATATTTAGACCTAGGCCTACCAATATGCACTATCATTACTCATTCGGTTAAAAGGCAGCAGTCGGTTGAGTGGGTTTGTGCGATTGCAATTCATGCACAATTATTTGTTTTCAGTTACTGTTTATGAGAGAATTTGACAACATTTACTATGTACTGTCTAATTTTAAGGATCATAGGTTTGGCCTACATTTGTGTCGAGAGCGCAGGGCCGCTAGAAGTCTTAATATGTCCCTAATGCTATGTTACTTTTCTCAAGTCCTTTAAAATCCCTTAAAAAAATTAGGTCTTATTTTTTTTAAGAAAATAAAAAATAATCTCATAATTATACCACACTATTATTTATATTAGTCTAAAGATAAATTAAGGAACAAATAATGTGAAAATATTATGTTATTTAATGTATAATTTCAAATTTATTTAAATTAATTTTTTAAAGAGAAAATTCATTTTATGGGGAAAAATGTACAGTTTTTCCATATAAATATATGTCTTGATGGTTATTTGAAGGAATTGTTTATATAAAATATATTAAATTCAAAAATATTTAATTTCACCCAATTTCAGTTTTTCGTTGAATAGAATTTTAACGCCTTAGGAATTTCTGCATTGATTAAATTAGCCTATTTAATTATTTTATACCTTAAGATATACATTTGAAACATGTTTTGTATTTAGATATGAATGAATACATGTATTTTCTTTTTGGATAAACTAAATTTTAAACATTAATGTAGTGAGATATTTTATGTATTTATAAAGGATAATAACATAAAAGCTTTGCTAGGTGGAATATATCAAATTATTATGATAGATATTTTTATGGAACTAATTTGATAACGGGGGTAATAGCGCCAAGTGCTGCTTGGTGTGATAAGGATCACGCCAAGCAGCGCTTCTTGTTGCTGGAATGAAATCCAATATGGCAGCCTAGCCATATTGGATTTGTATATTTAATGATATACAATAATTTAAAAGAATTGTTTTGAAATACATTGAAATGTATTTCAAATAAAAAAATATAGTAAGAGATTGAGAATAACCTAGATCAATCAATAAATAATGAATAATATTATGTAATAAAAAGTAACATAAACTAATAATAGTATTATAAGCAGCATGTAATAATCTTATAATATTATTTTATCGTAATTATATATAATATTCATATAGTACGATTTTATAATGGTTATTAGAAATAATAATCATATAATATATTTAAATAGTAATTTTTTTTTTTATTAAAAAGAATAATCGTCGAATTGTAAAAAAATAAAAATAATGCATAAGAGAACTCGTAATATATAACTATAAATAAACAAAAGAAATAGGTATAAATAAATAAGATAATAATTATAAATAAATAAGATAATAATTATAATTAAATAATAACTATTATAAATAACAAAATATGTAATAATAGTTATAAATAAATGCTAAAAGAAACAATTATAAATAATGAATATTATATGATGATTACACATAGTAATAATTGCATTTTTTTTCATTATGAATAAAATAATTACATAATGTATGTTAAAATTAATTTAGAATATCAATTACAAAGTAGTGAAAGCTTGCAATATGAAACTTGGGTTGATTTGTCGAATCGGCCGCTTTTCGCGCCAAGTGTTTTCTCGCCAAATCGATAATTGCGCTAAATCTGGTAACCCTTCTGAATTTGTTCTTCAGTGAAGGAGGTCGTTTTTGACAAAAACGCGCCAAATAAGCGATTTTTCTAAATTTGGCGGAGAAGCGGCCGATTCGACAATTTCACCGAAACTTGCACTGCAAGTTCCTTCAACGAGTATCAAAGAACGTTAAAAAAAACATTTTTAAAACGAAAATAAACTATTTATAGCGATAATTAAAAGCACAACACTTATTCTTTTAAGAAAAAAATATTCTAGTACTCACTCATTTTAGAAATATCCATATTCGAAAGTAGCCCATAATTAAACAGAAGACGCAAATAGAAAAATTAAACTGAAAATGGTTAAATTTTTAAAGATATCATCTGAAATTAAAGGGTTATAGCGGGAAAAAATGAATAAAAGTTATTTCTAATATACGTTATCCCCATGGCAACCACATTGACAGACGATAAAAATATTAAGCTAACCATATTGTAATATTATCGCCCATCTTGGCGAACATAAACAACAGCTTGGCGCTACTACCCCAGATATCAAATTAGCACGATTTTTATTTTTTGGAAAAAGAAAATTTTTTTTTTTTTTACTTAATATAAAGATATGAATTACTCTTCTGTGTGGTAGAATGAATAAGTATTATGTATGCATATTTTATGTAGGATTTCTCTCTGCATTTTATTATCCTTGTTCAGAAACAGTCTTGTATATTCTTTGTATAGATGTATCATTTAATAAAAGTATGTTACTATGCTAAACATATTGAGTTTGGAATCTTTTGGGTAAGAAATAATATTACTTTTAATTAAAATCTATACCATTTTTTTTTTTAAGATTGTAGGGAAATAATAAATAAAAATGGATAGTTGTATAAGAATTAAAAACCAAGTGAATGCATATAGTAATTAACTACAAGTTTTTTCTATTGATAAAGATATTGTATAAATTTTATATATACGCTTCAATGTATATGTTACTGGCAAAGTATGAAATGCCTGCATTCTATAGAATGCTGGATATTTTTAGGCAAAGTATGAAATATGAGATTCATTATATACTTTGCCTAGGCATTGTATAGAATGACCAAAACTATTTAGGCAAAGTTTAAAAAAGGTCATGGTAAGGCTATTATATCGGTGATGTGCATTCCTAAAAATGTAAATGTTGTTCTGACAAAATAATGAGAGTGCCATTATATATAAAAAAATTATTCAAAATACGTAAAGAGGAAAATGAAAGTTGTACAAACAAAATTTGTCTTTCTTATTAAGGAAAACAAAATTTTCATATAAAAAAACAAGAAATTAAATTTAAACTATTTGTTGCAACATGGTAGGTTTGAATGACAATTTGAATTACATTTTTCATGCAATAACAATTCGTATGTTGGTACTTTGATTTACACATACATTTGACAAATCCTTGGCTACTTCCATTGGACTGAGCAATTGCAACTGACAGGAGAGAAATTCCAAGGTCAGGAATATCTTGAATTCTAAGCAAGTTCTTAGGGCACAAAGTAAATTGTGATTTCTTATTTTAAAATTCTTTTTGAACTTCCAAGTCTATAGAAACCACCCTATTTCCCACTCATTACTAATGCCAATATATTGGCATTCGGGAAAAAATCACAGGTTTCATAACGATATCTTTTTTTAAATAATTTTCTGTTTTTTTCTGGCAAGGCTCACAAAGGTGGATGTACAGTTCACTTTCATAATGTGTAAAATTTTTGCATTTGATTGAAAATTCTTTCAGAATTCTATCACATCCTCTGAATCTGTGACATAATACTGTATTGCAGTGCTTCCCAACCTTTTAATTTTCCGGACCGGTCAATGTTTGATAATTTTACCACAGCCCTCTGACGGTAGGATATTGATTATTTATATTTCAAATTGTTTTGATTTAATAATTTAATTGTATTTAAATATGCCTGCAGAATAAAATTCAGTTGCATCAAAAAATGAATATAAAGTGATTTTACTTGAAATATAAAGTTATTTCCATGGAAAGTCTCACAAAAATGAGAGAAATACACCCCAGTAAATAAAATGGAAATAATTTAATATTCCCTGAGTGCGCCCGATACCATTTGATTCACGGACTGACCTTCTTTAACAGATTAAATGAGTTTACTTTTATATATATTTTCACAAACATCAATCACATCATAGCTATACAGCAACCAATAGTCACTGGGTTCCTTCTTAGTAGTCATTTTGGCATTTTTTGTTTATCAGTTAAGAAAAAATTTCTTTTTTTTTTAGTATTAAAATATCCAACTACTTGCGACAACTTTAAAAAAAAATGGAGATATGGACATTTTTTTGTGGTTTTTAGATTTATTTAGTACAATTTAAGAAAAAGATGTTAAGATTAAAAAAAGAAAAATAAATTATTATTACTAAAATGGAATCAATTTAATTTAATTATTTTAATTTTTACAAAAACTGGAGCACTTTATCTTGGTTATTATATGAAATTGCTTAAAAAAACAGTGATTATATATTCACATAAGGACTGTAAATTCTTTAACAAAACAGTGATTGATAAATCTGAAGGTTAAAACACTTCTACTGTTACAGAGAACAAACACAAAAAATTTCAGCTAATTATTTTTTGCAATCACTGTCCCCATTTGAGTTTTTTAAAAGAAAAAAGGGGAAAAAAACACATCGAGTAAAATGCATTTTGAAGTTTGACATCTTGTTTAAAGTTATGGCATCTACTTTTACTAATACACTTGCAGTTTTTGTTCCAGTGAATGGAAAATAAAAACTTTGGTATTATTACAAAGTTAATAAGATGGTCTATAAAATAAACTCATAAAAAGTTGTCAATTTTTTGAAAAAAATTCATGATTTTGGGGTAGTCAGATACCTTAACTAGAATTTTGGGCAGCTTGTCGTTCAATAGTTGTTTTATGTTTATTGACCTGCGGTTGTCAACCTTTTAGCTGTGGCATATCAAACCAATCTGCCTATATGATTCAGTGAACCACACAGTAGGGCATTTTTGAAACAATTCAAAATTTGGCAAATTTGTTGAGTAATTCAAAGTGTCACTGAGAATTGTACTGTGTGCCACATGTGCCATGGGTTACTGACTCCTCCAACACTGCAGATTGATCCTCCATTTTCATGCAGCACAGAGAAAAAAACAGATTTTATTGAAAAGTATAAGTAAAATTGAGTATTTTGACACTTCCAAACAAACCGCATTGTGCAACTAACAAATTCTGAGCCTGAGGCACACGTTAAAAGTCTCATGTCTTGCCATGCAATATTCGAAACAAATCAGAGATGTATTTCATATTTTGCTGGTTTCTCCTCATTTCATAGGCATTCTATAGAATGCCTATGCAATGGGTGAAATATGAATAATTTCATACATTGCTGGCTAGTTTTAGGCATTCTATAGAATGCCGGATTTCATACTTTGTCGGTAACATATATACTGTTGTCTGAAAATAAGTCATCAAAGTATAATGTGATTTAAGGAATAACTATTTTATGGTTAGTTGTGTGATAATTTTTTTTATGAATAACTATTGAAATACTAAGATGTTAAAACAACATTGCATGTAGGTATATTTTGAGGTAGACTTATATGTGTGGGCATTTTTTTCATCAATTTTGCAGGATCAGTGTAACTAAATAAGTACTTTTTTTAGACCCGTGCTCTTGTGACTGACTGCAGTAAATGCAAAAGTATGTTTCTCGCATTCAGTATGTTAAAATAATGTAATGTTTAATTCAGATAGATTTTTATTTTGTTATATTTTATTATTAATTCCATTTCTATATAATTTAGGTAAACAAAACAAAATTACTCAAATAATTTTGCTGTTTGGATTTGATAAAGTTTGTGTTGATAGTGTCACCAGTGTAATTTTTAAGCTTTTCCTTTAATTGCAATATTAGTATTGATTGTTATTGTAATATCTTTTTTATTTTATATACTTTATACAAATTTTTATTATTTACTTAATATTTTATTTACTTAATATAAACACAGTATTTGTTTATTTCAGATAGTGAAATTCATAAACTTTTTTGATAAAAGATAATTCTGATGAAAATATCGGAAGTTGATAAATTTCATCTTCCTTAAGCCATGTAATACAATTTTGGTGCTACTGCAATCTTATTAGAATTCTTTTTCAATGTAAGTTTCCCTGTTTTGTAGCATTATACTTTGAATTTTCAATTATATATATTGAATCATGGGAAATATATGGAAACTTTCAATTTGTTTAAATATTTTTAATAATTAATGATGTAATGTTAACTCCATGAAGTTCTTCCTGTCTACATCATTTACAATGCTTAAATTAGGACAAAATATCATAGTTTCATTATAAAACAATGTAGTTCCATTTAAGTTTCCTTTTTGAATGTATTTGTTTCAATATTGTATGAGGCTGCCTTTTAAATGTTTTTATTTTATTTCTCTTAAGGTTTAACATTTACAAGCATTGAAAACAGCTGTTGATGTATTTTTATAAATTGCTAGAAGACTTGAGGATACTTTAGTTGTAGTTATATTTATTTTGCATAAGGAATAGTAATTTTCTCTGTGATTAATTCATAATTTGTTATAAAATCCAGAATTTACTTTTATAAAAATTTTCATTTATTTATTTAGTGATTAAAAATAAACTTTCTACCATTGTTATTAGTTTTGATTGAAATTGATAATTTTATGTATTTTATCGTTATGTTCTTTATTTTTAGATTAGGTGTTTCATCTAATCATGGATAATTCAGTCATAGCAAAAAGTGGATGGCTATCTCGTCAAAGTAACTTTTATTTTGTATTTTTTTTATCTTAACTGAAATATAAATAAAAACTAAGTAATTCTTTACTAAATTATTCATTTGTCAAACTTTGTAATTTAGTTTCAGTTAAAATGAACAATGTGAAGCATCATAAGAGTTTAAAGATTTCTTTGAAGACTATTAAAATGAATTTTAAGAATTTTTTTGTTAGTTTTAAAGATTTTTTTTTTGTAAATATAAATTCCATTAATAATCTTCATTACATATTTTAAAATTTATATTTCTATTATATTTTTATTATATATTTTCACATTTTGGTTTTAAGAAGGGTAATAAAATACTCAACCCCTTAATGGTCACATAATTTTGAAGAAAACGATCATAAAAGTGCCTATTTTTTTTTATTCAAGAAAATTATATAAAACTAAGTGTGCAATATATGTATTTTTTTTAAAAAAATTTGGTACATTTTTAGTTTGATATACAAATTTTTTTTATGAAAAACCAACATTTAGGGTTATTATGACTGAATTTTGATTTTCCAACAAAGAGAAAAAATAAAAAAAGGTGTTTTCTAATTATTAAAGGAGAATTTTACTGCAAATTTTGGTACATTTTTAGTTTGATATACAAAAATTTTTTTATGAAAAACCAACATTTAGGGTTATTATGACTGAATGTTGATTTTCCAGTAAAGAGAAAAAATAAAAAAATGTGTTTTCTAATTATTAAAGGAGAATTTTACTGCATAATAGGGAAAAAAATAGTAATTTTTTCTTGTGAAATAAATTTCAAAGCATGAAATGCAAAGTCCAACATTACAGGTAACAAATCGTTACCGTACAGATCCATCATCACTGCTCTCAAGTTCACTAACCCAACTTTCAAAACAATCAGTTATTCCAAAATCACTTTCAGATCCATTTTCACTTAAAGCAGAATCTGATTCACTTGCTGACTCCATAATGTATACAAAATTAAAAAATATTTTTACCTGATCACAGAACGCAACCCACAAGTATTCACTAAGAGTGGAACTAAGTAATTGAGCTAAGGTTACAAAAGCATATGGCTAATATATATGTTTGATTGTGCTTATATATATGTCAAATTTAAAATAAAATAACTATCTCTAGACATGTTACTAATAATCTGGTACTGGCATCTGGTGAGAAATAAACATGATTCTGTTCATAAGAAATATAGTTTTAATATTTTTAGCGCGTTGCTCTTAAACACTCCAGCCCAGAAATATCACAAGCACAAGAAATAAAGGGGGAAATTTCACCCCGTGATTTTGATGAGAGTGAGAAGGAGGGGGTTAAAATACCCCCTTTTTTGTATTACTAGTCTTTTAAATAGTGCATGTGTCCCTTCCCCTTCATTGTTATTGTACAGTGATTTGCAAAAATAATTTTTGTAGAAAAATTATTAAATTTTAAAAATTTTATGAAATATATTTACAATTTTTATTTATGTAAACATTATTTTAATATGGAGAGTATTCTATTGGATTGATTTGGATTATGTATGTATAGTTGAATTACTGTTTAAAAATCTTTTAGTTTTAATTGAACTTTCTTTTAAAGTATTGAATGAAATGTCTTTATAACTGGCATATTTTGAATACAAATTCAAATATTTCTAGCTTCAATTTTGAAAAAATGGAAAAAGAACTGGGTTGAATTATATAGAGATGGACATTTGAAGTATTATGAAAATGAATGCAGTCCAAATGCTGAAGATATAATTTTTATGCCCACGGAATGCTTAGCAATAAAAGCTGGTCTACAGGTGATTAATATGACTATCTATAAATTTTAAATTTTTATTTGTTCAGAAATTTTATATTTGTGATAAAGTTTTAAATTATGAAATGAAATATGACTTTTTTTAATTGAAAATGAAATAAGTTATGCTATAAAAAATATTAATTATTTGGTACCTTTTGGTTAAAGAAGCCTTGGGCTAGCGACTGCATTTTATAATGTTAGCAACTGATATAAGTCAGAATTTAATGTTTTTTCCCTATGTGTTTGATTTGAGGGTCCCTATAACCAAAAAGTAGCAATTTATTCCTGGATTGTGGCAAAGGTCTCTGTACCTATACTTTTTTATAGTAGTTTAATTAGAATTATTCATGTCAATTAAAGTTATTTGTACTTTTTATTTTGAAACGAATGTTATTGAAAGATTCTTAGGTATATGTAACATTCAAGAACCAAAACGAAAGTACTTGGATAATTTATTTGTGTTAGTGAAAGAAATTTTACTGCAAGGAATTTGACTAGTCAGAAATTGTTAATTTGTAATTCCTTTACTTAAATAATCTTACATTTATTTTACATAAGTTGTTACTCCCTCCTTAATTTACAAATTGAAAATAATGTGTAATCAGAATTTTTAAAGCATTTCTTGAATTTCATAGCAATGCAACAAATAGTGGTTTAGTACTTTCCTACTGTAGTTAAAATTCTGAGGAAATGGAATATTAAAGATGGAGAAAATTGAAGGGGATGGAAGATTGTAAGAGGATGGTGATTAAGAAGGAGAAAGAGTTTTAAAGCATCTGAAATTTTAGTGCTAAGAGCTATGGCTAGTATGATATTGGGTCAAACATGATGATTTTAATGTGAAGCCTATACCAATTTTCTCACATAGCACCTAGAATTCGTTAGTTGATTTTTTTATTCCTTTTATTCTCTGATAATAGTATGCCCCTCAGGTGGCTCACCTTCTTTAGGTGGGTACGGGTGTCACAATCCCGAGGTACCCTAGTGATCTTTTCCCAAGGGGTTTACAATCTTTGGTAAACACATGTGTCACGACCCTGGGGTACCCCAGTGATCCTTCTCTATTTTCGACCCTCCATCTTGTCATCCAATTTCTCCTTTTCTTTTCCCATCCAGACCACAGACCTATAAATGTTTGATGCAGTATAGCCAAAACTGGCTCTTGCGCCATAAAACATCACACTCACTCTCACTCACTGATAATAGTATGAAAATTTGATTCCTATCCATTCGCTTATTCTTAGTTAGAAAATATAAGCAGAAATATGCTACATAGGCGCAAAAGCTTGTTTTTAACAAAACTGATAATTCATTCAAAATCACTGTTAATACAAGGGTGAATAAGAGTGTTTTCTTTATTTTTAAAAGCCAAATTAAAGCTGTAAATTTGAAGTCTACCTATCCACTCAGAATGGTAAACTTTTTTTTGGACCAGCCTGGTCTTATCTACTGGTAGCTCAGTATGGTGCTGCTCTCAATTATTGAAAATAAAAGTTATGCTTCACACATCCATGGCATACGGACAAAGAAGTGTTTTTCGTTTTCTATGTAGGAAGGGAGGGATGCATTCACATTGAAATCCTCTAGGAAAGGCACCCTCATGTATGTGGAATAGTATCTCCTTTTTAGAAGTGTGAGGTTAAAGTTTGTTAGTTTTCAAAAGACCATGAAGACTTCTAAGAAGAGCATTTAAGGAGGCTGACGATGATAACATGTAGAAGTTTACTATGGGAGTGTTTATAATATCATTCGCAAGCTCTTAGGTTACTGCAAGGTTCATGTTGGTTGGTCCCTAGGATGTTGGATGACATGATGGAAGACAACTCAATGATTGCTTGATAAAAATGCTGAGGGATATTCTTGAAGTGGACAGCATGGTTATCTTTCTGGACTCTTTGAAGCCACACGAGGCAATCAGATCCTCTGACAACCTCCGGTCATTTCACTGGAAGAATCTCGACCACCCGCCATGCAGTCCTAACATAGCCCCAAGTGATTCCATGTTTTCAGTCCTATAAAGAAGTTCCTGGCAGAACAACAATTCACATGCATTGATGAAGGCAAGACTGCAGTCTACTGAATCAATTCTACCACTTGGGAATCTCAAGCGTAGTTCACTAATAGGGCAAATGTCTGAACCAATGTGGAGAGTATGTGGAAATAGTAGAATATATAGTACAGATATTTATAATTATCTGTATGTACCTTATATTAGCTAATAGAAAATTGGAACAATGAGTTTTTTCAATTCGCCCTCATATTTTGATGTTGAACATTTTCTTTATTAACGTGAATATGTCTTTAAAAGTGCTTCCATAGTGGGAGACAATTAAAAAAAACGAATGATAATGAAATCGGGGATTACAGTTTGGTGTTGCAGCTACATATCTATCATCTCTATCCGAAATTCAATTACACCACTGGATAGCTAAAGGATCAAAGAATTTATTATGCTAAGTAAGGACTGTGACTCATCACATGTGGTGCAGGGGGAGCGCCGCCATTTTGAGGTAATTTTGCTGCACATCGAGATTTTCATTTAGTATAAGCTATGATGTTCGTTTTAGTTTCAATCATCAGCTCTCATCAAAATCTATCGATTGTATATAAAACAGTATAAAGTAGGGACAATGAATAAATTGAGGTATTAAAATAAAAAGTATTATCAAAAATATATAATGTCAGCCTATACACATCAAACAGCCAAGTCCAAATACAGAAATTGTATACAGTTGGAAAGGGCTTCTCAGGAGCAATTGAATGGTACCTCTAAAACACCATAAAACAGAATCAAGCAGTGCCGGGAACATAAAAGAATGGATGCGATCGAGCGGATCAATGATGGTGCCAGTACATCTGCAGCTGGGACAGTTGAAATTATGCAAGTGGATGATGAAATAGGTTCTATATTGACTCTGGACTGTGTTGGTCTCGATTGCGTACAATCGTTGTTTATGGAGACACATTGGGCAGCAGTTAGTGCACATTTCACTACGATGTTTGTCAACAATCCATTCGGACATAAGTGTGATGTGTGTGATCATCTGTGGTTTCTGCGCTCATTGAAACCAACGAAAGAAAAACACCGCTGCTTAATAATATTTTTCCTGAAGAGCTAGTGGCTGGTTTTAAACTGTGCACTATGTGTAAAAACTCACTAGACTCGAAGTGCCCATGCTGTCACGTTCAGAAGGATTTGTGTATCCACCTATACAACATGGGTTACCCGCTTTAGATCAGATTAGTGAATGTCTAGTATCACCGCCACACTGTCATTCATGCAAATACATCGGTTGCGATGCCATTAATGTACTCGTGGATGTGGACGCAATAGTGCAGCAGCTACCACATTAATTGGACAATGATCAGGTGTTCAATGTTAACATTAAGAAGAACATATCATACATAAATCTAGGTATCTGAGTGGTGTGGTCAAAAAGACAGTGGTAAAAGCTTTGCTACAATTCTTACTTGGTCAACCATTGTATAAGCATTACAAGATTACAGTACACTGGGATTCATTTCATGCTAACACAATAATCAGTTGTATGGCAGCCAACGCCATTGGTGAGGATATGTTCGAACATCTAGTGTGACAGAAGAGCACAAAATTATGTTGCTGTGTGTTGTAGAAGGCTTATACAGTGCTTTCCGGTGCATACCACAGACTGCCAATATCACTCACAAAATGCTAGAACAGCATATATTCATTGATGAGTGTGTCGACAAGAACCTTGCATTTCTCAAATCTTTACCAAATTCTGTGCAGGATTGAATGGATCGGAAATAGGATCTTTTGGCGATGATATGCCAGCTGGGCAAGCCATTGATGTTCCTTGCACTGAAATACATTAGCCATAAATTAATATAATTATTTTATACATCTTACCCATCAAAAAGATATCTGCAAAAAAAGCATTGAAGAAAAACCTTGCTCCTTGTAATACCCTATATTTTCAACTTTTAAAAAAATAATTTTAAGCCTACAATTAATTTTAAACATATGTTATTGTGCCTGTTTTTGATCTGAATCATATTGTAATACTTCTAAGTGCAGACATTTTGCCTACTGCATCATTGGTGGCGGTATCATCATCATTAAGTCACAAAGCCGGTGGAGGCACCATATATTGCAACATCAGTGGCTTCTCTGATTGTAATAGAGTTAACATTGACATATAGGAAAGTAATTTGGGAATGAAAGACACAAAGGTTGGTGATGTCTGTCTAGTAAACATTAAGGTCAATGGCATCTTCAAATTCATACTTGTGTGTGTACATCCATCCGGGCACTGCGTTAGCAGAAATTAAACTGTTTATGTTACAATTGTAATCAAAATATTCCAAAAACATCACCAAAATTATACCCGATTATGATCTTACTACACTTATTATGATAGTCGAAGACTGTAATGTTAATGTCTCACAAGACCACTCATTGCCCGTCTTCATGCGCAGCAAATTCAATTTGTCTTACATCGAAACTTCTCCGACAATTTTAGGTAGTACTTGTATTGATTTAACATTTATCAGAAATCTCTATGCATCCTGTATGCCATGTTTTGTGTCATACTTTTCGTATCACATACCTATTATTAATAAAGTTATATTATAACGCAGTAATTATTTGTTTACTTGATTTCTTTCTTGAACCCGTTGAAAGGAAATAGTTGCCATCATAGAAAAAAGGTGGAAACCTGGAGGACTTAGTGTTTAAATATGATTATGACATACAATAATAAAACCTTTTTTTATAAAAAATATTTCCCATTACACAACATATTCATATACAACAAATGGCCATGTCTATGACACAGCCACACCCTCTTTTTAACTGAAACTACATTCATTCATGGGTTCTGTATCATTCAATCCTTAATAATAGCATTACCTTTGCCATTAATTGTTTTGATTATTGAATATTTTAATCTACTTAATTTTACAGCAAGTATGATTCTTGGTCCTTTAGAAGGAGGATTTTTTTTTCAGTCAGAGGGATTTCTTATCAGTTTTTCTTTCAATTCATAACTTAAGTAAAAAATAAAAATTTCTAGACTTGTTGATATTATCCTAATAGTTAAATACTTGTATGTTTTATTCATATTAAGTAGGCTCAGAATTTTGTGGAACAAAGGTTTTTGTTTGATTATTAAACTGAATTAACATGATTTTTTTTTTTCAAAGTAGAACTGATTTACGGTTTCTTTTCCTTGTTCGCCTTTTTGTCAAAACAACTCAATTAATAAATTTCCCACTGTTTAACTTTTAGTTTTGGAATTTCTTTTGAACGATGTTTTTATATTCAAAATTATCTAATAGTGTGTTAATTGTTGAATGTAATATATATCTATCCATCTTTATTATTTTTATTTTGTAGTGTAACCCTCTGTACCTATCAATTGGGTGAAACTTTAAAAATCCATGTCCTCATAAATGCATTTTTTTGAACATGAAAGTTTATTAGTCTTCTAATTTAGATTTTATGAGATAAAGCTTTTAAAAAGTGAAATACTTCAACCGAAATCAATTAATAACATAATTATTTTACTGCAGATTCATTGCATTGCAAACAGCTGTACAATAATTAAAGAATCCTGTATTATGATGATTTAAATTATTAGAGATGAATTTTTCACTATGGAACTTATTTATATATAGAGCAGATATTAAATTGCCTTGTTTTCAATCGTATCTAAATTTCTTTTATGTAAATTATTGTAGCTTAATAGTTATTCTTAAATGGATGAATTTTTAAAGTTTTGGGGTTTTTTTCTGGTTTCTAAATTGTTTACATATTTTTGAAACTATATTGAATTAAATGTAGATCGGAAAAAAGTATTTTATAATATATGTATTCCATTCAGGTGGAAGGAGTTCAACCTCCTGAAGGATACGGTATTCAGAATTTATTATCTGTTATTACATCTACTGGCAAAACTTGGATATTTTGTGGAGAATCCTTAGATGATATGAGGTAATAAAAAGGAATTGCACTCTGAAGGCTGTTGAGAAACTTTAAAAACTTTTTGAGTTATTTTTGTTTGTAAAATATTTATTGTATGAATGAAACAAAATATTTTAATGTAATCGAATTTTTTTCATCAATTTGCATATTTCTGAGTTATTTATGAATGGCTAGATTTTGTAATATGTACATGTGATGAATGTAAAGTTTGTTTTGTATTCATGGTCTTTTTTTTCTCTTGTGTGTTTTATGATACATTATAAAAACACATAAAATCTATCAATGTAATATAGTTTATTTGCATTGCAATTAAAGAATCATTAATAAAATGATAATGTAATTATATATATATATATAATTTTTTTAAAAAAAGTAGGTTGAGAGATAGGAAATACTTACATAAAGATATACATATCAGTTTTATAATGGGGAAAACATTTTTTTATTAATAATTACACTATTTAAAACTTTTTAAACTTTTCTAGATTTAAATAACTTTGTATTTTATATTTAATAAAATTTTTTGTGAATATTTCAAAAATCATTCCCCCCCCCCCCTTTTCAAGCAAGAATTTTACTAAATGAAAATTTTATCTTGAATACATCTTTGAAACTCCTTTCTGTACTAAATATATAGACCTTTAGTCATTCAATTTATTAATAAAATTAAAAGTATAGTAAATTAAAATAAGCAAATTGAGCTTCAATTTTATAGTTAGAAAATTGGGCTGAAAATAGTATTTTTATGAGATTAATGTAATTTTGAAATAATTGAGGAGTAATATTTTTTCATATTTCTTTCTGATAATTTTTTTCAATATCATTATATAAGTATTCTGTCATTAAAAATTTATCCAACTAAATAAATTTATTTATTTCTGGTAATTAAAGAAAAGTCTGTATGTGTAAGGGGGGGGGGAATGTATATACTCTTAAAATTCAGTATACTTGATTTAAAAATCAGTATGAATTTTACAAACCCAGATTCATTTTGAATAATGTTATTTAATCAAAATCTTTATAGTTTCTTTAATGTGGTAAATTTGTATTTCTTATTGGAAAATCTTAAGAAAATGTATATTAATATAATGCTTTTTGCATATTAACTAAATATAAACCATTATTAAATAGTTTTATACTGAGATGAGAATTCAAATTTATGAAAAATTAAGAATAATCTGTATTCTATCTTTATTGTGTATTTTATATTTTGTTATCATAATGGCTTGTTTTTTCTCTATTTAAAATATTTTAAATTAATACTATATCTTCATAGTTTTTATTGCTACATTCTGTGAATATGGAATTTTAACTGAATGAATTAAATTTCAGATAAACTTTAAATAAATTTAATACTCAGAGGAGTATATTCTTTACTGATTTTTTTTTAATGAGTTATGTCTGTAATTGTCCCTAAAATCCCCCTGGTAATTTCATATCTTTGTCATTTCTCATATGTTTCATAAAAATTTTAGGGAGAAAGTTTCAAGAAAATCTTCATGTATTAAGTTAAAGAGTAAAATTTTTAAAGCTGAATTCTTTTTTCTCTTAATTTTAGGGCTTGGCAGTTAGCACTTGAACAGGCCCGTTTATTTGGTGTAAGTTGATTTGGCACATTTTTTATCATTTGAATGTAATTATGATTGATATATAAAATTCTGTTGTTCAGTAAAGAAATATTTAACACAGTTTGATTGGTTTCATATATTAGATGCATCCTCATCTATCAGGACATCCATCTGCTTACATGCCTGCATACAATCCTGGTTATCTTCCTGCATATAGTGGTAAGTAGTACCATAAATATATAACTGAATCTCTCAGTTTAATTATTAGTTCTTTTTATTTTTTAAAAGCAATTTTTAGGTTTTTTAAAATGTTTTTGATTAATAAAAATTATAAATTTTATAAAAGGAAAATTTATTATTTTTAAATTTACTTGCAGTGATTGTTCTTATTACTAATAATTAAAAATAAAATTTTTACTTATAATGTTTGCTTTTTTAAGTAAGCATTACTTACAGTTGTGTAAAAGAAAATTTTCTTATATTTTAGGGATGAAAAACTGAATTATTTGAATAATTATTATATTAAATTTCAATTTTAAGCACCATTTTTATGAAAAGCGAAAATTGAATAGAAATTACAACTAATAGTCCTCAATTGTAGTGCTGTTAATAATTGTATTTAGATTAACATATAGTGTAACTCCTTTTTCCTTGCTGTTCTGAAACGTGTTTAAGATTGAAGTATAATTTATCTTTTATCATATTTTTTTTTAATTAAATATTACATCAAATTTATCTCATAGTTTTATTGAAGATTATATAGTTGCTTATGTTCTAGATGTCGAGCTGGATATTTATATTATTAAAATAATCTTACTGAAGCAATTAAAACTGAATGCAGCTGAGTTTTAATCTGTAAAATAAACTTTATACCACGAAAACCAAAGATACTTAACATTTAATGGTTTTATACTGTAAGAAATAACTTTTAAAGGTATCATTGTGAATTCAGATTTGTCAGTTTTTTGAAACTCTGTTAGGTGCATTAAAAACTTGAAATAAATAAACTTTCACGGAGAATAAATAAATTTAAATTTACTATCAAGAGACACCAAGCAGTTTCTAATTTCTACGAGTACATATTATTTGCCTAGAATGTTTAGTCGTAGCGTTACTTGATAAGTGGGTATTTGATTTCCAGAATGTACAACATCTAGAACTATGACTTGATGAGAAAATGTGGACGGATTTAAAATGTTGAGTAAGTTGCATGATCATGTTGTAGGTGGAAAATCTTTGGGGCATTAAAAATCAATAAACTTTTTCACTGCATCTCTTGCATGTATTTTTATTACACTGTTATGCATGCATTTTATTGCATGAGTTTAAACTGTTTTTAACACACAGATTGTCCTATCATATGTATTTTAATAATTAATTTTCTTAAAAATTCATTGTGGGAAAAAATTATCCTTGCAAACTACTTGCAAATTTTCCATTATATTTTTTTACTCTCATAATTTGCTTTTTTATAACAAAATTGTGTTACTTTAATACTCTTTTGTTGAGTATTTTGAATTACCTTAATCGATGAATTCTATAAAATTGAATATATTTTCGTGTTACATTTTAAAATAGATTACCTAAACATTTTGAAGAAATAAATTTCAGAAATATTAATATATACTAATCCCATTATTTATTTGATGTAAAATTTATATTTATATGCATGCTCTACCTAATATTTTGCTTGTAGAATAGCTGTTAGGATACATATGTTTACTTTAATGTATGCATGTCTGGTTTGATGCCCCCTGCTAATCAACATTATCATGCAGTCCATTATTAATCCAGGTTAAATTAATTAAGTATATTTAAAATTATAGTTTGTTTTTGGTTTCTGACTTTTAGGGGATACTTCAGTTACTTATTTGCCTCAGTTTACGTACCCGTCTCCGGCCTATTATGGTTATCCTGGACCACAATACAGTAAGTATATGATTTTCTTTTTGTTACAACTGTAATTTACTGTCTGAAATAGTACATAGAATTTGAAGGAATTGTCATTGTTTATTTCTAGCTATTTTACTCTTAACGCTCTTAAATATTATGCAGATTGTAGAAGGAATAACAAAAACTGAAGATGGTTAATATTTCATTTACAAACATGTTTCTATTTGTTAGTGGAGTATTATCCATCATCTGCATGCTCATGCATTAAAACACAATGGAATTTCTTTTTATAAATTGCACTTTTTATTTTTTAGTGACTGCAAATCCAGGGCAAACTGCTCTTGTATATCATCCAGAAAGGTATCGTCATGATGGTGCAGATATGGCAATGGGGATGTTAGGTGGAGCAGCTGCTGGATCCCTGATGTGGGGTCCTTTGCTTTGGTGGTAAATGAGCAAGAATTGAAATCCACAAGACATGTATTTTGCCATTTTCAATATGCCTCTTTCATATTGTAGAAAAACTCATTTCAAGCTATAGCTCCGAAGAATACTATTTTTTTTTCCTCTTCTTGATTCTTTTCTTGTTTAAAATTTTCCCTGTAAGAATATTTGCATATAAAATAGAAACTAAACACAATAATGGTTAAAAATATTGAATAATTTAGAACATGAGATTGCGCCTGTACTAATTATTTTCTGTTGAAGCAAATTAATTTTTGTATTGATTTGAATAATTAAGGAATCGAATAATAGTTTCTAACAACTGCTTATGTCATTGACTACACATTATGTATTATCCATATAGTTTTATATTAATTTTTTAATGATTGGATAATGTTATAGAAATAATTTAATTTTGAAAATTATTTCTAATGCTTTTATTGCCAAACCACTCTATTTTGGGAGGAAAATGAAGCAAGTATGCAAGAGTTTTTTTTTTTTAATATGCAATGCAAAATTTATTTTTTATTAATATCGAAATAAGATAAGTGAAGAGTTAAATTTACCGAAATATCTAATTTTGCTGTAATTGTGTAATATATATATTATAATGTTTTAAGGTTTTAAAAATTCATTTATTTAGACAATGGCGTTTAATGAAAACTTTTCATTTATCTTCATTTATGTATATATATAAATGTCGATTCTTTTAACTTAATGTCTCCCTTTTCACCTTAAAAATTGCATAGATTATGCAGTGAGAAACTACAGTCAGGGTTGATACATTGTAATTTTGTAATACAAACTTCCACTCTCTTCCCCCATCAAACAGTTCAAGTGATATCTTGAAAGCTATGGTTGTATGATGAAAGCCTCTGCATATCTGATTATTAATTTGAATAAATAAGCTGATGAAAATTCACAATTAATGAGGAATGAATATTTACTTTTTCATTTTTGAAAGAAAAAAATTAAAAATTTTTAATAGTAGAATTCTGAAAAAAAAGTGATGCATCCATCAGTATCAGTATTAATATTCTTACTGAAAATCCACTTGTAACTAAGTTGCAATTTAAAATATATATTAAAAAATTGCTAGATATGAGGTTTAAAACTAATGAACAATTGAAATATATAATTAGCATAACACATGTTTATCTTCATTTTATTTTTCCAAGTCATAAGCAAGGTAATTCAAGAGTTGCTTCCCTCATGTGTAGCTAAGATCAAAAGACTTTAAAAATTCAGTTCTGGATGGAATACAAATCAGTTTTAATAAACTTTAGTAATAAAAACTTTGTTTTAATTTATTAAAGGTAAGGGCATTTAATCTCTTTATTTATTCTGCAGCAATTTAAGCCAATTTATGAATAACTATAAAGAATAATCTTTCAGTTGATCTCACATATCTGGTGATACCCAGCTGAGAAATACTTTCAATTTATTAAATATCTCAAAGGCCCCAGTTTCTTCAAGTATTTTTGTGTTACAGTACTTTCTTCATCATTGAAGAAAATTTGTCATCTTAGATTTCATTAAAATTGTATTGTATAAAATCCTGACTTGTAGACCTATTTTGAAATAGATTTATTTGTTAGGTCATAATCTTGATTTTTTTTTCATGTTCTATTCATCAAAATATATTATGTAATACTTGTATAATTTGATTTCAAATAAGGGGTTATTCTCAATTACTCCAACCTATGTTTATAATATTTTATTGTTTTTTCTTGGGTATTGTGTATTTTGCAGTATTTCCTCAGAGGAAGTGTGTGATAAGCCATTTCTGCTGTTCTTAAGGCTTCAGAAGGAGTTTATTAAAATCCATGTAGTGGATGATAATTTTTTTTTACATTAATTTTCAGAAACATTAACTTTGTTAGATGCATATTGCTGTATAACTTAATGAAACACTAGGAAATTTTAAACCTTTATTTACCTACAAAACAATTTTTTTTTCATTTTATTAAAATTTTTTATGCAATCTTTCATTTGTAGTTCTTTAAACTAATCCGGGAATCATCCGTAATCTTATTAGAAAAATCGGTCCCTGTAATCATTTCTAGCTTTTATAAGCTTGGAAGAGTTTGATTGCTAGTTTGTGTTATGTAGGATTCTTCAAAATAGTTTATTCTGGGGGTAAATCTGTTTTTTCTGAATTCATTGAATGAGTGAAATCCCTTAACTAGACGTAGGAGGATTGTTTTTGATAGCTAAAGCCAGAAAATATTAGACAGCTTTAAAATATCTTATTTCATATCTTATGTATAATGTTATGTATATTAACTCATGGAAATTTCATTGCCAAGTTTGATATGGTATGTAGAAAAGTTAATTCGCTTTTCTAATAATGTTGAGCTCAAATGTATAAGATACTCATTTAATTCTCTAAACTTAAAAAATTTTCTTTGTTATAAATATAATACTTATCAATCATCAAGAATAAGTAAGCAATAGTTATTTATCATGATTTAGATCTGTATACCAGCACTTCATACAAATGCACTTGCTGGGCTTCTATTGATAACCTACTGTTCATGTAGTTAGTAATTGTAGTTAAAATTTTAATGATAAATTAATTTCTCTAAGTATTGTATACACTTTATTTCTATTCAGAAATTATTCTGTTGTAATTTTAGAAAAATACTTGCACTTTGTAGCTAGCCTTTATGCAAATCATTTAATTAATTGTGATCAAAGAATAATAAAGAAGTGATTTGAATTTACATTGAAGTGTAAAAAGGTACAATATTTAAAATTACTTTTTCACTGCTACTAATTTTTTTTAAATAGGATTTTTTATATTTCCAACTTAATGCTTGTTCTGTATGTTATGTTTAAATTCAATTCAAAAGGAAAGCTTTAAATCGTAAAATGCATGAAAAGAGTTATTATTCCATTGTAATTTTTATTTAAAAATTAAATCTATTTGTCTTGTCAAGAATTCTGTAGTTTGCATTTTTTAAAGAATGTTATTTTGGACATAAAGACTTCCCAACTAGAAAGGTGGGTTGACATAATTTTTCAACGTTAAAAGATAGGAAGTTTGATTGATAACATAACCAGAAATGTAAATTCTAAAATACTTGTGTTACATGCTTAGCATGAAATGTTTTTTCTACTATTCTTCACACACAAAAGAACCTGAACTAGAATGTTAAATATACTTTAGATTTAGAAAATATACTATAAGATTTTAAGAAGCCTTAAATTCATTTTAACATGTTTAATATATAGTTGTTTTTCCTTTTTAATTGTATATGGTGTATTCATGTGGCGATCTTGTATTAGTGATTAATTCATAATATGTTTCATATCCATAATTATTTTCTGTTAACTGGATATATTTGCTGATGATATAGAGGTTTTTGTGTTTGCAATGTTCTAAAAATCAATACTCATTTTTATTTGATGGATGCATTAATAATGCTTATTCTAATATGTAAGGCACTGGGAAAATAAATTTTCCTATTTTGAAATATTTGCTTTGTTACTAATTGCTCTAATTTAATGTTAAGCTTGGTGATTTGTAATGTATTTGACAAAAAAGTCAATAATAGTGATTTTTGTTAACTTACGAAATGTGTAATTTATAATTAGATATATATCTGTATGTCAGTGACCTATTGTATTGAATGAAGAGTACTAGTTTATGTAAATAAAAGTAGTGTAAAGAGAGAGAGAGAGTATATAGTTATATTTAAAAAAATTTATTTTAAATGAATGTGTTGAGGCATGTTTATGTATGTGTGTGGTTGTTTAAATGTAAGTATTTCTTCTAGTCCTTTTTCTAAGAATGAATGTTGAATTCTTATTTTAGTTGATTTTATTTTTTGTTGAATTTTTATGAGTTTGAATTGTAATTTGTTTGCATTTATTTTATTTATACTTTGTTGAATAATAAGTGATTAGCTAGCTAATTAAACAGTGAAGTGCCTCAGTCATTTTAATTAGTGTTTTTTTTCCCTCCACAATTTCATAGTCTCTAGAATAGAAGATTGAGAAAATCTTAATGATTTCTAGCATTTAAATTATAAATTTGTTACTGATTGTGATATTTTTTTTCTTACATATTGATTTACAAAGTGATTTGACATTTACATCTCTCTATAGCATTATGAAATAAAGATATCAAAATGACTCCTGAGAATACATTCGTATTTACAAAAAATAATTATAAAAATATCTTATGCTTGAGTTTTATTGAAATGGGGGAAAAACTGTTTTTGAGAATTGAAATATATATAATTGACTAGTCTAATGAGAACTGAATGTGTCATGTCAATTGGAAAGTGCTTTTTTAAAAAAAAATATTTTGTGTTGGCATTTTCTTACTATTTTTTAAATTCGAGATTTCTATCAATGCATATTGTGATATTTGTGTAGCATAAATTTTTATTATGAGCATTCTGATTTATAGTTGAAAGGCAAATGTAATTTGAAAATTTTGGTTGAGTTTATCCATACCAAATATAATCTTAATTTTATATTTCCTCTAACTTAAATAAGTAATCAGCCTTATTCTTAAAAAAAAAAAAAAAAATATTCGGAAGAATGACAACCATTTGGACTTAGATTTTCCAATATATTTCAAATGTCTTCCAATTTTAAAACTTATAATTTTTTTTTTTAAAGTTTTTCTTTTGGACTCAATAACGTGCATACATATTTTAAATTGTTTAACTTAATAAATTTAGTTTTCAATTATTGCTAATACATTAATTTTATTTTTATTTAAAAAAAACACTCAGTACATCATGGTGTTTTCAACTAAAAAATAGTTTCATGCTCATTTAATATTCTGAAACAAGTTATAAATGAATTTTAAAGGATATTGTACTAAAGGAATTTCACCAAAGATACATGGATGGTAGCCTGGTGCAATAAAGCATATAGTATTTACTTCACAGAATAATTGAATTTAAAATAATGGGAAAGCAAATTATAGAAAGGAGTACCATTTTATAATGAATTTATTTAAGAAAATTAACTCATTTTGTTATATGCATGTATACCTAAAGTATTAATATAACAAAAGTTACAAGTCAATTTTAAATTACTTTAGTTGGGAAATTTTATCATTAATGGAAAAGTTTTTGTAGTTCTTCCACTTATTAAAAAATTCATTGAACTTTGAAGTAGTTGCTTATAGTTATTTTTTTAAGTTTTATTGACCAAAAAATGACTAAAATATAGTATGTGTTAATTTTAAATAAAGTATTGTATGGTGTTTTAATTGCACATTTACAAATGCTTGTTAAGGAATTAATAGTTAAGTATGTAAACATATCAACTATATATTCAATCATAATTTAGACAAAAAAACTATCTAAGCAGTTCTTAAGTTTTTGTACGTATATCTTATAGAAATCTGTTTCATGTGCTAAGCTTGAAGTTTCTCAAAATGTGCTAACATATGTAATGTAAAATATAAAAAAATTTTCCTCCCTTAGAAGACTACATCTATGGGTTAGAAAAAAGCTTAATGAACTGAACAATCCACATCTGTTCAATCAAAATGATTAATTTATTTTTATTATTTTCATAAAATATGACACAAAGTGCAATCTGAATTTTGAGTATATATTTATTCTTCAACTTTAAATTGGTGTCAGGGCCATCAAAATTCTCTTAGTTTTTAATCTTTAGTAATATTAAGATACAAAAGATCAGTATTTCAACAATCTGCACTGTTATGAATGCATTCAGTTCTTAATAGACCGTTTAAGAAGTCGATATCAGATTAGTTACAAATCATACAAAACCTTTCTTTTAATTCACATATTTAATATTTGAAAAGTTTCTTTTTTTATATGAACTAAATGTTTTTAAAGTATAGCTTGGCAAACTTTTGTTAAATAGCGAAATTCTAAATAATTGCCTCATATTTGTTCAAAAATTATTAAATTTGAGTATCATTCCATAAAAACAGCTTTATGATTTAGTTTTCTTTGACTTAACTTGTATGATTCTATATAGAACTCTTTCTTTTATGCCTTTGATATATGATGTAATTTATTTTTTGTTTTAATGGCATCAAACTTTTTACCTTATATTTTTATTTAGTAATGACTTGAAACATCAATTTATAATCATTGCTATTTGCTCATCTTTCTGCTTTAATTATGAAGTATTTTATTTTTAATTCTAAATTATTATTGGGTATTGTGTTTATTGCAATTAATTTTTAAATAAAGTATTGTTATGTCTGTTCAATTTATTTTATCTCTATTGATCTTGCATATATAAATGTATTCCTGTAATGCCATGCTATTTTGTTTGAAGTTTAATAGTTTACCTCAATTTTCATTGTGAATCTGACTGATATTCATTTTCAAAGTGTTCATTTTGAAAAAATTTGATGTAAGAAAATTGGGAATTGTCTTAAAAAAATTAAGACCTATATGTACAATTATTTGTAAATCAAAATTACATGCATATGTTAATAAAAGTGATTCTTTTTGCATCAAATCCATGAAGCATTACTTCAAAAAAAGGGTTCTAGTTAGAATTCAATTACAAATCTTGTTTCACTTTATATAAACAAAATTGATTTAAAAGTAGACTAACAATTTGTAAAAGTAGAGTATTATACTTTTTATAACTTACATTTTTTAAATTTTAGTAATAAGTTATCATCTGAAATATATTGCACTATATTTGGTCAGAATTTTTGAGTAAAAAAGTTTCTTTGATTCCGATTAATGTGCTATATAGCTTAAAATTATAGTTGTCTTGATACCTATATAAATATCAAATCTTTACAAAGATGATGAACCAGATGTGGTTTTCTTTGAAGATTTGCTGTCGTGTAATATTTTTCATTTGTAAAAAGTATAATTATTTGTTAGAATATATTGTATTTCCACATTTATATTTTACTCTTCAATCAAATGAATTCTTCTAATATCTTATACAAGACTAAAAATTTGCTCATTCCTTAAAGTTTCAAATGTTATTTGGCGTGTCATATTATGTATCGGATCGTGATTTGTATATATAAATGTAATAATCAATTTTTAGAAGTAAAGAATGAATTAGATTATTCCATTTAAGTTGAGATTTTGATTCTAAAGAAATTTTAATATGCATGGTGTCCCGAAACTAAGCGATAATGGGGCACGAGGTGAAAAGTGGCATCATATCTGTTCTTAGAAAAATATTAAAACGATTTCCCAGCACTTGGTTAAGTAAGGCCGAGCACATTTTCGAAAATGTGGAAAAATGACACCCTCCATCACATCATTAGCTACTGTGACCACAAATTTCAAAATTTTATGACGATTTTTTCACTCACATCATTTTACATATCCATACTACTGACTGCAGTCACAAGTGGGGCAAAAAACTTTGCTGGTTTAGTTAAAATTAACGTAATTTTTGTGAGTTGGGGTTTCAGAAAAACATGTCACCTAACTTTGACTCTCCATAAAATGAAAACTATTACACACAACTCTAGGCAAATTTCTCTGAAGTTGGCCCATTTAGTTAAGATTCCATAATGGTACAACACTTGTTCTCTTCTGTGCATAACAATCGGAGATTTTTTTTTATTTGCAGAACATCTTCATTTTATTCAATTCCTACTATTAGCTCACAATCTCTATATTTATTTATCTTGGTGGAATTTTCAATCGTTAATAAAATACATTTTAAAGTGCTCAATTGAGCTGAAATTTTATATACAGGATTATTTTGGATGACAATACAATAATATAATAATTAATACAAATTAATTGATTAAAACTAATTATTTAAAGAATTACAAATACACACACCCACGTTGGCATCATTTTTGGTGACTTAGCGATCCTTTTGGCAACTTGTGTCAAAACTTTAAAAGGTTTTTTTCTCACTTGTTAAAGTATTCAGTTGAACTGAAATTTATATACACGATTGTTTTGGATGACAATACGATACTTTAATGATAATTTATAAAAATTAATCACTTAATGTTGTGATTCTGTCATATGTATATACATATTTGTATTAATTCTAACTATTTAATAAAAAGTATCTAAAAAATAAAATTTTTCTTTGTTGATCTAAGTAGGAATTGATTTAAAAATTTTTTATATTACTTGTTGTAAAAACACCTCTGTTGATACCTTTCGTCACATCATTAGTATTGTGACAGCAAATTCTACAATTACATTGTGATTTTCTAACTAACGTGATTTTTCATGGCCATGCTATTGATTGCTGTCACAAATGGAGCAAAAACCTTTACTGGTTTAGTTAAAATTCATGTAGTTTAAGCAGGTTCTAGAAAATGATGTCACCTACTTTGACGCTTCATAAAAAGAAAAATAATTCATGCTACTCTAAGCAAGTTATTTCAAAAGATCACCCTTTTAGTGACGATTCAAAAATGGTGCAACATTTGCTACATTTCTATCCCCATAACAATCACTCTCTCTGCCTCTTTTTCTTTTACAAAATGGTATAATTTTAAAAACTGAATATTAGGAACATACATTTTAACTTAGATAACTTACATGGATAATATATGGAAAACCTACATTTAATGTGTGACCTGTCCCACACATTAAATTTCAATTTAAAATTAACATGTGGATCGGAAAAATAGCTGGATCGTTTGAAATACCCAAAAGTTTAAATGGAGCCAAATACTTGAATTTTCTTCTAAACAATTTGCCAGACCTACTGGAAGATGTGCCATTCAACATATACACAGGGACATGTAGTTTCAACAAGATAGATGGCCAGCGCATTACGCTCGTCCTGTATGGGAGCATTTGGACACGGAATATCCCGTATGGCGGATTGAAACGACATGGCTCAATTTCACGGCCAGCTCGTTCACCATATTTAAACCACGTCGATTTCTTTTATATAGTGGAACTGCATATAAAAAAAGATTATTTTAAAAATCACTTCAAAAAGGAGATCGAACTGCAGGAAAGGATTGTTGAAGCAGTGGAGGAAATAAATTTATCTGATTACTACCGACTCATCAAGTGGTCAATTTAAAAAGGTATAGAGCCTGTCATTCATGTAGTAATGAAAACAAACATTTGTATCATTAATGTGTTACAAAAAAAAAAAATTACGGTTTTTTTTTTTCAAATTGATTAGTTTGAGTTACATACTTAAGAGTCATTTTCTTAAAATGAAATTATTTGGTAAAAGAAAAAAAATGGCAATGATTGTTATGGGTAGAAATGTAGCAAGTATTGTACCATTTCAGAATCATCACTAAATATGGGTCATCTTTTGAAATAAATTACTTAGAGTAGTATAAAATATTTTTCTTTTTATGAAGCGTCAGTTAGGTGGCATCATTTTCTCAAATAGGCTTAAAGTTACATTAATTTTAACTAAACCAATAAAGGTTTTTACTCCATTTGTGACTGTGATTAATAGCAGGGCTATGAAAGATCCTGTTAGTGAAAATATATCACGGTATAATTGCGCTCAAAATGAAGATGCTGTATAAATAAAAAAAATTATCTGTGATTGTCACATGCACAGGAAAGAATAAGTATTGCATCATTTTGGAATCTTAACTAAATGGGCCAACTTTTTTGAGAAACTTATCTTAGGCTGTGTGTAATGTTTATGGAGAATCAAAGTTAGGTGACATCTTTTTCTCAAACCCCGCGACTCACCTCACACAAATTATGTTAATTTTAACTAAACCAGCATAATTTTTTGTCCGACTTGTGTGTGACTGCGATTAATTGTACGACTATGTAAGCTAATATTAGTGAAAAATCATTGTGAAATTTCTGTTCACAGTAGCTAATGATGTGATGGAGGGTGTCAATTTTCCACATTTTCGAAAATGTGCTCGTGCTCACTTAACCAAGTGCTGTGGAATTTCTGTAAATATTTTTCCCAGAACAAATATGGCCCCATCTTTCTCCTTGTGCCCGATTGTAGTTAAGTTTCGGGACACTGGTGTCCATAAGTTAAGCATAATTGATATACCGGGTGTCCGAAAAGTTGTAACGGATCTTTACGCGACTTTCACACTAATCCTATTGGGGAATATTTGGACTAGCATTCGCGTTAATTCACAACCATCCCTCTCAAGAAGAAACGCTGATATGGAATTTAGTTCGACTATATAAAGTCAGGGTTTTGTAATTGTAAGATAGAAGGAGCGGAGAAACTGTTGTGGCGTTACGAAGGTGAGATTTAATTGATTTTCACAACTTGAGTTAAGAACGGAGTTTGCCACTATACTAAATTTGTGGATTGGGAATTTATAGTCTAAGATAGATTAGGTTAAATTAAACTGTTTACTCTTGCGCTTGTTCACTTAGGGTTTATTGCTGTATATCACCCCTAGGGCATCCTCTTGTGGTTGATTAGTGTGCTTGAATAATAATAAATAATTATTATTATGGAAGTTTCTGCTCATACTTTGTTTCCTTCCACTCCCTTAGATAGGCAGGACGGTGAGGAAGCGACTTCAGGGG
>BMAV01004985.1:211418-226283 GCA_019973955.1 Trichonephila inaurata madagascariensis
CGCATGATTTCAATGTACGCAGGCATGGTTGCGCGCAAAACATCGAGTTTATACAAGATTTTTCTAGCCACGTCCTATAACGCATTACAGGATTAACATTCTAAACGGCCGCTGTAACTCGACTTTTCAATTCATCAGTGTTACGAATTGGAGATTCATAAACAATGTTTTTCACGTGTCCCTACAAGAAGTCCAAAGGTGTTATGTCCAGAGATCTGAGTGACCACGGTATTGAACACTCTTTCTATCCATCACTTGGGGAACTTTTTCTCACTTCTAAATTCAAGTGTGGTGGTGACTTATGTACGCTGTACATGTGTTGCAGATTTCAACTCACTGAACCATGCTACACACCTTGGGCTTCTTGTGGGGAAGCCATTTTGAAACGAAATTGCTTTAAAACACGGACATTGCGCCATAAAGTTTGCATTTCATCGAACAGAAACTTTAATCTTTACTTTATGGAACGTAAAAAATCGTAAGTGAGAGAGAGAGAGAGAGAGAAAATTTTTATTTTTAATTCATTTTTGAAAGTGTAGTTATGCTTTTGGGTCACCCTATGTAATTGAATATTTAGGGAAATAAAAGAAGACTGGAGAAATATTTTACAAGAAAAAAAAATTTTTTTTTCAACTTTGTGGTCTTGTCACACTATCTTCAATTCTAAAGTACGCGTTTAATATTTTTAAATTTTGACTTCCAATAAATCATGAGTCAAACTTTTTCTTGAAAATTACTGTATTTTTAACCTAGCTTCAATATTTAAGAAAGCTTTAATTAACGCTTAGTTTTTGAAGGGAAGTAAACATTTTTTTTTTTTTTGTGTGATAAAATTTTTCATCGGAAAAGGGTACTTCTCACAGGTTTCAGTAAAGGACCTTATAAAGAAATGGATTCGAAACCTACTTTCTCGAAAGACCATCATATTGAATTTTGATTGATTGAATATTAACGCGTCGCACTCTCTGTTCAGCTACACGAGGGCTTTTGGCGACGGACCACGTAATTTTGAACCAAGGTCAAGTGACGTGAACGACACCTGAGCTGGCACCCCCCTCTCCTAACTACCACACCAACGGGAGGACGTTTCAGCTCTCGACAGATTTAACGTGCATCGCTGCCCTACACGGCGGGTCTTTAGTGGTACTGGGCTCGAACTCGTGACAAGGCAAGCCACGGTCCGATACCTATACCACTCGGCTACCGCGGCCATATTGAATTTTGAAGGCAACTCACAACCACTATCAATTCTGCTAGTTCCTGTGCCCTCAAGTGAATTGTATGAAACATTAGATTGAAAGATAAATTGGAACTTATACAAAGGTGGCTGTAGAGAGAGGTTTATCATATCAAGTAGATCTATTGAGACATTGATTTTATTAAAATGGCAAATAAAAACGCACAAGGAAATTTTTTTTGTTTTTTTACTGTGAAAATTGTCTACTTTATAGTTCGCTTAGCTTTAAATACGCAAAGGGACACTGAAACTCACAGTTACATTAAATTATGGATGCTAGAGAAGAAGGGGAGTCTAAGTGGCAGTAGTAGGAAGTAGATTGTTCGGTCATGGTCTTTGAAATTTGGGCCCTGATTCGACCAAAGAAAATTTAAGGACTGATGAGAGAGCCGCTATACAATAAATCCCATCGGCCCTCAAAATCTTCACTAGATCGTGGTAGCTCAAGTGGTTAAGTCTCACATTTCTTGGTGATGTCGATGACGAATCGTCCATTCGCGAATCTGAATTCACATCCCAAAACCAATCTTGTGAAGTAAAGACTGTTTCTTATTAACTGCAACTGTGCTTCAGAACCTTCACTTTGCATGATGGGGAATTTTGAAGATGGAGATGCTTATTCAGTTGATGTGTGACGAGGTTCATAATTGAGATCGAACCCTGAGCTTGTACCCAACTCTCCTAATTAAGTGATTAATCTCCGTGCCATGCGAACGAAAGCCCTTTGAGCCCAAAAGATTTTTTATTGATGTTAGTTTTAAAATAAACTAAAACTCAACGTCCTCATTTCCAATGAGTATGGGGGTTTGATAAGTCAGGTATAAGCTCAGTTATCGTCAACTACTCGTGCCTTGAAAGAAAAGGCCCATAGCCAACTCCTGTTGATGAATAAGATCTACATTTATTAAAACAAGTAAGTTCAACCGAGCTGAGGGTTTTCTAGTTTTTCTTGTACTTCTCAAGTCCTCGAAGAAGTTAGTAATTTCCCGTTGGGGTTGACCTGTGATATTCTTGTCTAAAGCAGCTATATCCTTTAAACACTTTTATGAGGTAAATCCCCTACTATTATTAATAGCCCGAATGATGTTTTATTACATTCATGGATAGAATAAAGTCCCAATTTTTCGAACTGATATCGGAACTTTTTTTTTCGTGACGCTTTAAAGATTTCTTTCGAAAATTTGGAAAACAAAACCGAAGTATCTCTTATACTGTTTTGGCTGAAATTGTTATCAATGCAAGTATGTGGCTGCGCTAGCCGAGTGGTCAAGGTATCGGATCGTGGTTGGCCTTGTCACGAGTTTGAGCCAAATACCACTAAAGACCCGCCGTGTAGGGGGGGGCGATGCATGTTAAATCTGTCGAGAGCTCAAGCGTCCTCCCGTTTGTGTGGTGTGGTGGTTAGGAGAGGGGGTGCCAGCTCAGGTGTCGTCCGTCACTTGGCCATGGTTCAAAATTATGTGGTCCGTCGACAAAAGCCCTCGTGTAGCTGAAGAGTGCGACGTTAATATTCACTCACTCAATCAATGCAAGTATTCATTATGTGCTAATTTACTCACCAATCTCTAACAAAAACTCAAATGAAAAGTTCTTTTTCAGTTCATTTCAGTCCAGTAGTTATTCTGAATATAAAGAGATATGTGTAATTTATACACTTTAAAGACTCAGGCCCCCGGATATCCAGCCGTTTACGCTTTTAAGAAGTTTGTGTTTTAAGAATTATTTTTAAATTCCTGTTTTAGAATTTCAAAAATGAATACCGATCGACAAGTAAGTTCTCTTATGCTCTCTTTAAAAATGATAAAATTACGTTTGATCGTTTAAACAGAAAATCTTGGTTTGTCACATTTACCTTTTAAGTAGATATTAAAAATACCTCAAACTCGGGGAAATCTACCAATTATTTGAATAACATGACCCAATTGTAGCAATGGAAATATAATTTGCAAAAATTTATTCACAGAAAAAATTAAAGAGCTAAAATTCTTCTCGATGAAACTTTTTAAAATTAAACTTTTAAAGGTTTAAACTATCTACGCGTTGCTTATAAGAAATCTTATTTGAATATTGTAAAACAAAGAAGTGGAATCTCAGATGACAAAAAAAAATATTACTTTTAACTATTAAATAAGAATCTAATTAGCTTTTCCCTCGTTAAGCACTCAATGGGGAGATTTGACTTTACTCTACCACTTTTCCTTTTTTTCCCTTTTTACACATGAAATAGAAAGAGAAAAAGAGCGACTTCCAAATCTCGTGCAATGTTAAAGAATTTACCTCTATGTACTGCAAAAATATATTCTGCTACTTTTTGCAGTATGAAAGCCAATCTGTAAAAAATATTGTAGAATATTATCTTAAAATTCATGGAATGGATAGATTTCTCCTCTTTTTAAAAGTTGAATAAATATAACGAAAAGAATTGGTCCATAAACTATTCAAAATAAAGTCAAATTTTCTGAATCGGTTGAAGATACAGAAGCTCAAACAATTGAGAATATACCTTAATTTCCATTGATAAATTCAACATAAATAATGCATTACCAAGGAATGTAAAACATATTTTTATTTTTACATATAACAGATGCTTTAATTAAAAGTAAAAATCAATCAATGGAAAACTTCTAAAATGAAAAGTTTCAGAAGCATTTTAAATAAAGATTTTACAGATTTATACCTAAAAAAAAAAGTTGATAATACACCAATGAAATTTTTGCAATATCTTTATAAAAAGAAGGTATCAATATTTAGTTGCATATCCTTTGGCTTTTATAATGACCTCTAAACATCATGATACCGATTTGACTAATATTTTGGTGGTATCTGAAGATATTTTAGGCCATTCTTGTAACTCTTGTTTTAATTGGGTTTTTTTACTAATTTCATATCTTTGGGCCACACTTGAGACAGTGGTCCACAGATTTTCAATAACACTGATGTCGAGGGTTGTGGTGGTATGTGTAAATGCTCTTTTTCAATGAATAAGATGCCATATTTTGACGTTTGTTTTAAGTCGTTATCCTGCCAGAAAAGGAAATTTCCATCTAAACTCAAACTTTTAGCACTTTCCCTTAGATTTTTGAGAAGTATATCCTAGTGAACCATATGGTTCATATAATGTACAAAAACTAAATTTCCAACTGTGGATGAAGCCATTCAACCTCAAACCATAACTGATCCACCATGTTTAACTGTAGGACTTAAATTTTTTGGGTATTGGACATTCTCCATAGGGTGCGACGGCCGTAAATGCCAAAAATGTTTTATCTACTTTCATCAATGAATATAACTTTCTTCCACAAAAGCTATTAGTCTTTAATGGATGAATAAAATAAATCTTGTAGTTAAAATTTTATGTTTAGAGGATCTCGGATGTATTTTTCACCAAACCAGAAAGTGATGGGGGGAAAACTAAATTGAATTTCAATCGAAATCAATTAATGCATTAATTATGTAAACTATAAATAAATAAAAATATTATCTTCCTGTGTGTGATAACGTTCCCCAAAATATACAATACTTTAAAATCTTTTCAATACATTGATTTTTTTGCCCTTACTAAATTATACATAGCCAAAGATTTTATAGTTTTCAAACTTTTGATTTTTTTTTTTTTCTTCCCCCTGCTGACGAAAGTACTTTTAAGCTCGCTATTGTTAGGTCAGTAATTGATTACTTTATATTACAGGAAAATTCTCTATCTCCTAAAATTTATGCTCCTTTTCCGATATAATACATGAACAATCGGAGAATATTAACTAGTTAACTTGGTATTTAATTTTATACACAATTTTAATTTTGGGATTAGTAAGAAATAAGGCAGGAAAGAAATGAAGTGAAACTCTAAGCATGAAATCAAAGTTGAAATGGGAAATTTTATAAATCGACTTCGTTGCAGTTAATTTTTCTACTGATTTTAATGGTACAATCCAACCTCGAACTGGAAGTAGATTGAAGACGAGGTAACAAAAAGTATGCAAAATTTTATCTTCCTGTAAATAAGTATAAGGAAATAATTATATCCCCTATAAAACTTCGTAATTTAACGATATTTAATTTGATTTTTAATTTAAGTAACTAGTATTTGTTAAGGAAATCGACTCGATTTAAATGCATTATAGTGTTAATTTCCGAATAAAATTTTAGATTAGTATTTGAATATTTAACGGTGTAATTTTATGCTTCAAACTTCTCATCTCTATCTTGACATACCAAGAGAGATGTTGTTGGCTACGTATGAGCTTAGGAGTTTATTAAACTGCTCTTTCACAAATATTGTAATATCTATACCTAGTCGTGTCATAAGCTCTAATACAATTATAAAGGAGTTTAAAACTAAAAAAAACTTTAATTAAATTTAAAACAAAATCAAAGTTTTAATTTGTGTTTAAGTTTAATATCATGCACCTTTTTATTCAAATTGATCACCTTTTGACTTCATACAGGCTTTAAGTTTTCTTTGGTCACTCATCTACCAAGGCACACACTACCTCCAAGGGAGTTTCCATCGTTGTTTCCTGCAAGAACGTTCAAATAGGAATGTCTAATTTGGCTAACCTTTGCCTCCAATACTAACCACAATTTATAGTCGAGTGTATTTAAATCCAGATGCCTGGAAGGCCCATATTTGTGCTTTGAGAAGTCCAGTACATTCTTTTCAAACACCCGCTGGGTCGTTTTCGTCTTAGCAGCAGCAGAGTCCCGATGACAAGTCCAATCGCTTCTGTTGAACAGGTTTACATACAAGGGCTTCGCTTTTGATTCTAAGATAGTCTCTCGATAAACTTTTGCGATGATTTTCACTCCAATCGAAAAATATCAGAGATGCCTTCATAGCTGATACCTCCACCAAACTACACAAGGGCAGAGTTTGGGGGTTCAATTTCGCTCATAGACCAACAGATTTTTAATTTTCACCATAGATTAGTCCTTCACGCTTAAGTCTAGACAGAATTGGACCATGGCCGTTACTAGAGTGCCGCCGTAACAATGTTTTTGCCTTAGGCACTTTAATTCTTTCGTAAGAAAATGGCTAGTTATTCTTCTTAATCTAAGGTCTTCATTCACTATGTGACACGTTGTTCTTTTTGACGCATTCATTTTTTTTTTTAGCAAGAAGAGTAGTCTTTCGATAAGGATTTCGACAAATTCTCTTCCCAACTACTTTGACGAGATTTGGTGTTCTCTTCGAACGCGGTCTATCGTTTTCTGGTAATCTGAAATTCTATTCTCGGGTAAATCTCTTAATGGTTCAATAAATGAATAACCTTTTCTGATGTCTAAATACTGAAGAGCCTTAAAAATCTCAAATAAGCTCTTGCTTGGTGCAGAAAAATATCTGTTGCACTTCTGTTCAAAGTGTTAAAGCTCTGACCAATTTAGAACAGTATGCGACGATGTACTCCAACGACGAAATTTAAAATAGTCTTCTGCGTTGAAGTAGCAGCAGATAACCTCTAATTTTTTTTATGGGAACTTATGGTACGACTAGGTATTCATTTTTTTTTTTTTTTTTCCCCAAACAATTTTGAATTTTGTTTTTAATTTTAGGAACACAACTTCTCTCCAATGGTTTGGATATTAAATGCGTGGCTGTTTTATAAGACGGTTTTTAGACTATTATTCTACTATGAATTGGTTCAAGAAAAATTATTTGAGCAGATCTTTAGTTTTAGCATATGCAGCTGGCTTCTATTATCATTCATGCTCTTTGTCAAGTTGATTTGATAAAATACTGCACAAGATCTTGATCTGAAAATTGAATTAACAGCAAAGCAAACTTAGAAAAACTCTGAATTCTCAGCAATAAGAAATTTCATAAAATTAGATTTTAGAATATAGCTTGATTTCGAAGACCACTTTTGTTTAAGGGGCAGCTTTGGACTTGATTGACAACGCAAATTGTTGCATTTTAATATAGTAATTGCTACAGTAAGATATTGAAAATAAACTAGTTTTAAGAAATATTTTTGCTTTGTCTTTCTTTGCTTATCTGGCATTTCTTGGATTCCAAGCTTCACAGTACTATAAAAGTTTACTCAATAATAAACTAAAAGAGTTTTTTCTTCACTTTTAAGAATGTACTCGTATGTCGGCTGGAAAAAGACTATTTAAGAGTTCAGTTTTCTTTCAAAAACTTTATTTCAGCACCTCTTAGTAAAAAATTTTCCTTACGCAGATATAGTAATTTGGATAAGTAGAGTGGGATTTTCGAAGACTTCTTTTTAAATTTAACTTATACTTCGAAATTGTGATGAAAGGGAAATTTAAAAATATAAGGAGCAGGTCAGATCATGTGATCATAAAGAAAAATCGCGTTGCTCATCCCACGGGATCGCTGTTTGATCATGATTCAATAGGTCAATCACCAATAAACCTCTAGTAGTCCGAAAGCGATGTTAATTACAAACGTCAGATAGCCCTCAATACAACTAAAGCAATATAATTTGATTTTGTTCACAATTAACATTAGATAAAAACTACATTTTGGTAATAATAAACCAGAAGAATTAAGACTCGTATAATATAGTTCCAGGTGCAAGTACATACATTTTAACTACACACTTCGTTAAACTAATGGTAGCCTCGTGGTCATGATCATGAACTCTCGTGGCCGGAATGTTATGGGTTAGTTTGGGTGCCACTGAGGAGTCAATGCACGTCGAATCTGTCGAGGCTCGATGTCCTCCCATTGGTGTGGTAGTTAGGAGAGGGAGGTACCAAAGCTCGGGTGTCGTCCTCATTTGAGCGGGGATCAAAATTAGGAGACCAGACTCCTATGATCCTCGTGCAGCTTCAAGGGTGATGTCAACAAATAATTGGTCGAGAATCGATGAATGATTCAGGGGCTTGGTGTGGGGTTTGGGGGTTCAACCCCTCCATAGTCAAATAGATTTGTAATTTTGACCATAGATTACTTTGGCACTTTAGCTTGCGTAATTTTTAGAATGTAACCCCTTAAGAGGTCTGTGTACGAGGAATGATTTCCAATTAGTGAAAACTCTCGTATCCCAATACTACAGAATAACTTTTCAGACTAATGAATTTTTATTATAATAACTTTTTATTTGTAAAATGCAAAGTATATAAGTTGCTAAATATCTATTTATGGCTCTATATATCGGAATGGATTATATTTTCAAATTCGAACTTTTCGAAATACTTCGCTTTTTGTTCATCTAAATTTTCACTGTCACTAATCAAATAGAAGGATGTTCTAGAGTTCACTTCGTTTATTGGTTCACATGGCTTATATTTCGGGTACTTTTCTTCCCTTAGAACTCTTATAAGGAAGGAAGTTGAAGGTGACGGTAACTCGCAAAAGGGATTTTGTTCTTGCGTCATTATATACATGCACCTCAAAATCCGGCATATAAAGCGCACCCATACTTTCAAGATGCATTTTTTAATTTTTAGGTATATTCGTCGTATAACGCGCACCCTCTTTTTTTACGAAGAAGCAAAAAGTGTGTGCAATGCTGGTATGTTTTTAAGCTATTTATACGAGGTATTATCCCAGTATTTTTTTTTTAAAAGTATACTTCTAGAACTACACTTTTAGTTCATAAGGCAAGTCATTTCTTTTAAATAAACAGTATTTCTGTGTGTACATGCAGAAGTAAATTTATTTTTATGTTAATCTCTTTTGTAATTTTTAAAGATATCGTTTTTATACCAGGCGTATAACGCGCACCCTTAACTTTCGAACTTATTTTTTGTGTTAAAAGTGTGCGTTATACGCCGGATTTTACGGTAACTGCATTGCGAGCTGAAGATGCTAGAACAAAGGCCCTTTCACACGAGTCAACTTGTGCCACACAAAATAAGAGCACACAGTAAGGAGCTAGTTTTGAATATAGAAATCGTCAGGGGCCCTTTCACACGTGGTCAATTATCACAAGCGCTCAGAAACCATTCTCCTTCCCGATAGTTGTCTCTACTAAAATGATATTGTATAAACTACCCACTTTTTTTTCACACACGTGGCAACTTGTGCATTAAAAATAGTTTTTCTTCGAACTCAACCATTATACCGATGAGTCCGCCGCTTCTTTTTCCTTTACGACACTTTCAACTTGTATCCGCGTATGAAAGAAATTCTCTCCAATCTTCACACTAGAGAAGTGGTGATAGGAAACGAGATGACTGGCATAAAGTAGCCTCGTGTAAAGCAAGCCTAAGGTAATCAGATATCCTACTCGTTACCTGGCATCTCTCGCAATCTACAGCGCTATTAGAGTACTACATTAACCGAAACAAATCTAATTTAAAAAGATGAGTACATAGCATTGTTTGATAAAACGGCTTATTAGACGATGATGCAAATTTAAGGAAAGAATCTGTTTAGATATACCCAATAATTTTCACTCTAAGACTCGCTTTATATTATGTTTGACGGAATTGTAAAACTAACGTGTATAGCTACTTTGTATCAATTTTATACTAAATTTTTTGATTTAAAGACTATTTTAATTTTATACATAGGAACAGTGCAGCATTCGCCGATGGATGATGATTTTTCTATTCGTATTATTTTGGGCATTTCTATCGGCATCAATGTGCTCGGATTGCATCCATGACAAATCAACTCGAGATGGAATAACAATTTTTTTCTCATGGATTCCAGTATCATTTGCAGCGATGTTTGTATTACTTTGATCACAATTTTGATCTTCAAATGAACTGCTCCAATTTTTAAGAAGCATGTCTCTAAGAAAATAATAGAAGCATATATGAAGATAAAAAAAAACCTAGCTTTTTTACAAGCTACTTTTGCCATGCTACCAAAGTAATGAAAAACAAATGGTTTCTTTTTTTATTTAAGACAAAACAAACTATTGGTGCTTATGTTTTTGAATATATGTATTGTGTATTTTAAAAATTAAAACAAATTTAAAAAACGTGGAATTATTTATCATGCATTTAAGTGCAACAGCGTCTTGTTTTCCCTAAGATATGGCTTTAATACTCGTCAATTCCAAGATTTAAATCCTTTACCAAATGTAGGTGCTTGTGGATAGCATCCGAGATCTAATTTGTTGATCATTTTATTTCTTGACTCCATATCAACAGAGGCTTTTGATTTTTAACACGGGCATCTCGCCCCTCGTCATTGTTCGATTACATTGCTAATGCATGTTATACTAGTCTACTATGAATTTTAAGAATTGAATGAGTTTTCGGACAATAAACCGCGAATCCTAATATAGGCTTGCACTAAGCGCAACATACGCAATTATTTCCGAATAAAGATTACTGATGTAGATATGCTTCCTTCCCTGCCAACTGAAGATCCACCGCTGTGACGTTTGAGAAAAATAATGGTAGCGTGATATTTATTAATTTAAATATTTGGTTTATTTATGTCACGGCTATTAATTACAGCATATACATTGAAGTTATTAGAAGGATTGTGCTTAGTTCGTTAGAGTTCAAATTCTGTTTGTGAGGGAGGAGAATGCATCCGGCGTTCTAAACGAAGTTTTCAAACAATCTTCGCTCTTTCTGCCCTCTCTCGATCGGTCTCTTTATCTTCGAATTACATCCGGTTTGGGGGCAGAGTATGGGGTTCCTCACGGTGTCAAAGGTTGCCGGGACGATGACCAAAGACAAGACATCTCAATATTTTAAGGATGCATGTGCACATAGAAACGCGGTTATCTTATCCACAAAAAGAAACAGACTTTCAACTGTGTGGAAGGAAAACGTCACACCTTGTAGAAGGGCTGATGCACGTTAAATCTGTTGAGCTCAGTCTTCCTATTGGCGTGGCGTGGTGAGGTAGTTTAGTGAGGGGATGCCGAGTGAGATGATATTAAACAAAACTGTCAAAACCAGTACTGGATCTAATCATTTCACTGACATTATTTGGTTCTAAACGTAACACAAGTTAATTAATCTTTAACAGTTTCGTAGAAAATACAAAACTTTTTCTAGTTTCTGGAAGATATATCTAACACACACGCGAATATTTAAGATTATAGTAATTGTCGTGGGGTAGGGGTTGATTTTCGACTGTAATGTCTAACATTCAATTTTTAAAAGCAACGCGAGAGCTGGCCGCCCAGCCAGTATGGTGGATATGACCCTCGGCTTGTAACAGAGTGGGTTTGGGTTCGAATCCCGAGTAAGGCATGGTTGTATCTTCTTCGAGAAAAGAAGTCGGACTTTCGACTGTAATGGATTCCCGTCTCGAATGGAAAGCAGCGCACTCCTATTATTTGCTAGGATCCTCATTTGTAATAAATGTTTATATTCTTCTGTTTTTATTGTATGTTTCTGTTCTTCCACTTGTGTATTTCATCTGTATATATATCTCAGTATAAAAACACACAACAAAGCGAGAGCTATTAACGTGATTAACCCTTTATATACCGTATTGTAATTTACTGCAGTTTTTTTTTCATGCAACATTTTTTTTTTAATCACTACATTAAAAATTAAGGGACATATATAAACAAGATGCTTAACTTTGAGAGAAATTTAATGTTAGAGCTAATCAAAGATATTAAACTGTAAAATTAATTATATACATTGTTCACTCTTAAAATAAATATTCAAATCGTTTTCTAAGGTCTTCATTAACATACAAAAAAAAAAAATAAGACACATTTTGACATTACCATTTTTGTTCCGAAAAAATACTTAATCTTCCAATCCGCTGAAAACGCAATTTCTGCTACAAAACTATTCAATTTCCCCGCTAGAATACTCATCATAGAACCCCTGCTGCCATATATCTTGGAAGAGAGTGTAGATTTAAAAGAATATTCCTGCTAAGTATCGTCACAGTATTCGTAAAAATGGTTATTCTATGTAATTTTAAAGTGAGTGGTACTTAAGTACCGTCGGTAGATATAGGGTTAATGCCTATTACTGATAAGTGATAATAAAGCATGAGAGAGAGATATTGGAAAGGTTACTTCAGTTGCAAGGGGCGTTAGTTTTTATACAATTTAAGTTTATCAAAGCCTCTCGCAAACTAACCCCTTATTTTATTAAATGAATTATCCTTTTAAGGACCACACGGTAATTGAGTGCCCATAGTCACGAACTCGTGGCCAGCGAGTCGTGAGTTTGAGCCCTAGTACCACTGAAAACCCACATTGTAGAGAGGCTGAGATGCACCTTAAATCTGCTGCGGCTCAGTCCTCCCGTTGAGGTGGTGTGGAAGTTTGTAGAGTTTTGCCAGCACAGGTGTCGTCCTGGTTTGGTATTGGTTTCCAGCACCAATGGCCCTCACGTTACTTTAGAGAGCAACGTTAATAAGAATTCAAATCAAATTATCTTAATAGATTTTCTATATCAGACACGCATTTTGCTTTTAATATAAATATTTATACGTATTAAGCAAAAAAACTGTCGGGGGAAAACAGGGGGCAATATTATAAACTTATAAACGTGAGTAAATATTTAATGCATTAATTCAATACACTGACAACAAATTTCATAAAAAAAAAAAATATCTTAAACACAATTGTCAAATATATCCTAATTTTATTACAGCAATGAATATTAAAAAATCCCAAGATTTACACTCGATATTCTCAAGGAAGAAGTTGGAGCTATTATCTTTAAATATATTATTATTCCATTCTAAGCACGAATTTATAAAAAAATTTTGTACCCGCGCTAAACATTACCTTTTTTTAAATTCCTGTTAAATGTATGTTAGTAAGATTTCTTTATGGTACTTTTTGTACATAGGGCCAATTTCAAAATTAAAGGTACGTCTACAAATGTTTTTAAAATTAAAAAAAAAATAGGCAACACATGATTTCAAATTCATTTTACATAAAGCAGAGTATTTATATGACGCATATACAGTAATTCCTTATTTTCTTTAGTATTAGAAACGCGAAAGTTTTTAATAATACAGGGTGGTCTCAAATCCAGTTTATAAACTTTAAGGGTAGGTACAGGACATTGTGTGTGTGACAATCATTTATTGTATAGGAATATATGGGTGCAAGTGACGTGTTGAGGCGCAAATAAGGGAAATAAAAGAAAAGAGAAATGGAGTTATATGGGTTGGTTGCGTTGCCGGTAGGGGGCAGAAGATGTCTATCCACCGTTCAACATGATGCATCTCGGTAGGAGAAGGCACCATACGCAATTGTGCTGACTCTACGACGGGAGACTACGTGTGCCGAAAATGCAGACATACATTACATATACTGTGACGTCTTCAATTGGGGTGAACCCCACCCTGTCAATTCTTCTGAAGTCACTATATCTATTCATCCCCAAACAGCTGTTGGGTGACAAGTGCAGGTGGCCATGGGGTCATTGTTTGTTGTCTGGCCTCGGTCAAGCGCGGACATCTGGTCTGGAATTTACAATGGCTAGGGAGTGCCGGTGACAATGGGCATTCCTGTGTGAGGGTCTTGAATAGGCGAGGCCTGTATGCACGTCGGTGCATAGAGTGGGGCTGTGAGGCCCAGGTGTGAGATGAATAGATGAGAGTTATGGCGCCCTTGGATTCCAGACGGACGGGGAATGTGTTTGTGTTTGCCGCGCAAATGGGAGACGAAAGTGGCCCGGGGACGAGGGCAGACCTTTTCTTTGACCTGGCAATGAGGAAGACGAGGGCAGACCTTTTTCTTTGTTGACCTGCCAATGAGGAAAACGAGGGGCGTGTGGTGGACCCGCCCCTGGTGTTTAAAAGGGGTGAATTTTGAGAGAAAACGGACGAGGAGGAGACTTGAAAGGACTGGAACGAACGGAGAGAGAAGAAGCTTGGAGATAGAGCCCTGGAGTGAGACGGACGGAGCCCGGGGATGGAAACAGAGAGCCATGGAGTAAACTGGAGCCCGGAAAAGCAAGGGATTGTCGAGTGCCCTGCGGAATAAGGACTGACCTCAAGTGAAAAAGACTGTCCACCCGGCTTGGCCTATTTAATGAATATTTTTGAATCTATTAAATACTATTTAAATTTTTTAAAATGAGGCTGTAACAAATTTTCTTGTGTACTGACGACGTTACAATACGGTCGTACAAATGGTAACGGAGGAGCTGCGCTACGAATGTATCACGCACAGTTTCCCGATCGACGAATGCCGGATCACACAGAATTTTTCAGCGGTTACATCGTCAACTTCGTGAAACGCGTTCATTCTACGTCACTAGACATGATGCTGGTCGACGAAGAGGTGTACGCAGTCTAAGCCTGGACGAAAGCATCTTGAACGTTGTGTCTGATAGACCACGTACAAGATCTGTTGCTCATCACGTAAGTGTGAATCATCAGACCGTTTGTAGAATTTTAAACGAAAATCGCTTATACATCTTCCATTTTTAGCCAATACAAGTTTTGAATCCAGCAGACTATCTTCTCCGACTACCAGTGGAGGGCACAACAATGTGCGCTGCAGTTGTACTTCATAGCTCATCTAGATCCACGGAATATTTGTATTACTCTTTGGATATCAGCAGAGGATATCTACTAGCATGTTTTGAAAGGTAACAAAAAAGCAAACGAAGAATGCATGCAGAGGATATAATAGGATCAATAGAGTAGCAAACAATAAAGATACAGAAGTTTTTATCAATAAGAAGCAATGTAAAAAATTGCCATTAAATTATTTATATTTTCTACTTAAGCAAGTAGATTTTCTGTGTTCGTATTG
>BMAV01004985.1:243956-279823 GCA_019973955.1 Trichonephila inaurata madagascariensis
TTATAGCTGTGGTGTGCCATACCAATATACCAAAAGGATTCAGGGTGCCACGCAATAGAAAATATTTGAAATAATCGATTTCAGGGGCAAAACATGCAGAGTTGTTGAATAGATGTCAAAAATACAGATTTAGAGTAGTATTATACATTAATTATGCATCATTTAAAGATATTTATGACCATAAAATATAACTATTCTTTCAACATAAATAAAAAATCAAAATTGTACATATATTATGTATTATATATATTTAAAGAGAGAATACCTATTGAAATCATGAATATATATATAAGCAGTGTATAAACTATAAGTACTCCTGCAATATAATTAAATAAGAATTAAAATTTTAATGCGAACCTTGTCCCTCTAAAGCTCTACGTAAGATTAGGGGTATAAATTGTGACTCGATTTGACACACGATTCTGAATGTTTAAATGTTAAATAACTTTATGGACTCAAAATATATTTCACATGAGAAAAAATTTGTTCACATAGCTATGTAGAGCCCAAAGCAGAACAAATGCAATTTTCTTCAAACAATTAAATCACTTCGGCACAATGATATACATCAATTTAAAATAGCTGTCAATTTATATCGATAGTTATGATCAAGATCTTTTCATATAATCTCGCTAAGAATCAGTCACGTTTTAACAGATGTTGTTTTTTATATAAATCGCATGTATACTACACGCAAGCAGATTCAGCAGAATCGTTTTACGAGAAAGAATTGAAAGTAAGAAATAATCTTTAAATAAAAAATGTCTGAGGCGTAGAGAGAAGAGAGAGAGAGCAGGCCCAGAAGGGACGAGATAAACTGGACTTAACTGGATCCAAGAACTCCTCTTTGGATCCACCAGTGCCAAGGGGGCCCCGTAGATCTTCTGCGCCCAGGGCCCGAAATGAGCTCAACCGGCACTGCATCTTCCTCTAATTTGTTACGCGTATTTATTAATATTATGTGTATTCACCGTTTCTTCGACTGTCAAACTCTAGTTTATTCATTAGAACTACAATAGGGGACTGACATCCAACTCTTAATAGTAGCAGATATAATTTTGTCTCATATTTGCTAGATAAAAATGTTTCGAAACGATTTGAGTCAAATTCTTTTGAAATATATAGGCTTTTCTTTTCCAAATGTTTCAAACTTTTTTTTTGCGTAAAATCCTTTTTATCTGAAAAAATTATTCATTTTAGAAGCTCTAGGAAAGAAAAAAGAATCTCCAATTATACTATGTCTTATTTCATTAAAATGAGATTGCTTATGACTTACGATGAAGCTTTACAATGGGTGATCGGTTAACGAACATAATCCGTTCCAAGACTATGTTCGCTATCCGAATTGTTCGTTAACCGATCATCAATTCACCATAGATTTCTATGTGAAATCGATTAATTCGTTCTGGAGACCCTAAAAAAATGAAATCAAAAAACCGAAACTGATGGTCTAATTTGTATGAATATTCATTAGAATTTTTTTTTCAATAGAACTTTGAGGTTTAATAGGTAAGCACCATAATTCAGGAGAGATGAAAAACGATTTTTAGTCCGTTTATCATATTTCACGTATTTTTACAGTGGTAGCGCGTCATTGGCACCTTTATATTTTATAGTCTGCTCTGTTTGAAAAAATTAAGAATTCGCTTAATTTATTTGCCATGTCAGCATATCCACTCGCCCATATAACTTATCAGCTGTCAGAAAATATTGATATTCATACTGAAATTCAAGTATTCAAGTGTGTATTGATTTTAGTTAAAATAATAATTATATTGAATGACCTTTAAATTCATTGTTAATTCACAAGTTACATTTAGTAATTATCAATACTAAGTATGCTTTAAACATTTCTCCTTTCAGTGATCTAATTTTGTATGCAAAACGATAACAAATGTTTAATATTAATTTTTTTTCAGAGCCGAGAAGTGTTCGTTAGAATTCGTTTTGTTCATTATCCGAATATGTGTTCGTTGTCCAAACGCAAAAAATCTTTCTTGAAAGTGTTCGTAAATTGATTTGTTCGTTAACCTATCTGTTCGTTAATCGATCACCCACTGTATTTTTCGTCTAATGCAAACGAACTTGGAAGCTGCCCCCTTTGAGAAATTCTCGTAATCAAAATGAATTTAATGTAAATAATTTTTTTTAAAATATTTGAAGTTTGTTATGTTAGAGAACGATGATATGAATATTATGCTATAAATATATTTTTTGTCAGGAATTTGTCTTGATTGAATTGATGTACAAGATTCTGAAAAATTATTAATAATTCGTATCTGAAACGGAACGAAGATATACATTATGAAGTTTAAAAAAAAACTATATCAGAAACTATTTCTTAAGGCTATGTTCGGCTAATGTTAAAGAATAGGAGCCAAATTTGGAATATTTTTTCAGATATAAAAGTACTCACAAACACACAAACATTAATATTATATTCTGGCTACACTATCCTGTAGAGAATCACTTATTTTATCATGCTACTCACTTTTATCCTAGCTCTGAGCTCTTTTTTTTTTATAAAATGTGTTTTGCATTTTTTTTTTCCCTATACCGTAATGTTAAATGAGCTATCCCTTCACATGTTAAAAGGAAAAACTAATTATAAAATACTTTGAAATTTTAAAAACACAGTATTATATACAAATGCATGAGTTACAATGTCACAAATTTTTATAAAAATTGAGGCATTTTTTCTGTCCGAAAATGTGCTCCTCGTCAAGCTCACGCTCTCGTACATATGGCGAAAACAGCCTTAAGATCCCACGATAGTTGAAATTAAACCAAGAACTTCGAGGAATTGGAGTGGTCGGGATAGCAAAGTGGTTATGGTCATGAACTTGGAGCCGAAGTGTCTCGGGTTTGAGACCTGGTGCCGTTGAAGACCTGCCGTGTTGAGGAGGCCAATCCAAGCTAAATCTCTCGAGGTTCATTGTACTCCTGTTGGTGTGGTATCAAGGATGCCAGCTCAGGTGTCATCCTCGTCATTTGACCGAGGTTTGTTGCTGGTAGTTTTCGTGTTGCTTTGTAGTGCGACGTTAAGGTATCCGACTACGTTCGGAACCGTGATTTTAAAAAAGAGCATAAATGAATAATTTTCATGATATTTAGTGTCACTTAGATTAGAATACATGTATAAAATTGTTTTAAGGACATTATGACAAAAAAAAATTATTTCAATACAATACTTTGGCAAAATATTAACTTGGAATGATCTTTTTCAAAATGTTCTCCTTTTATAAAAAAATGCTTCTAATAATAATAATATTTTGCTTATATAAAGTAAAGACTTCTCCAGAGAGTCTGAACAAGGACTTTTGAAAAATTCACATTTTCGGAGTCACAACCCATTGAAATAATTATCGGCGTGTTTTCTTAAAATTTCTCCCCTCTGTTGTAGTAAAATATGTATAAATTTACTTCTAAGCTATATATTTTAAAAATTCTAGTTGAGCCTCTGTACAGAGGTCTGAGCTATATACAGGCAAAATATTATTATAATAGAAGCATTTTTTGCAAAAGGAGAACATTTTGAAAAGTGGTCATTCTATGTTCTTTTTTTGTCAAAATATTGTACTTAAATAATTTTTTATTGTAATGCTTTTCTTAAAACAATTTTATATACATTTTCTAATCTAAGTGACACTAAATATCATAAATATTATCCATTTATGCGCTTTTGCGAAATCACGCTTCCGAACGTAGTCGGATACCTTAATATAACTCACTCTCTTATTCACTGACAATAATTGTTATCTCACAGAAACACACAAAAATATCTTTCATAGTTTTTAATTTTTGAAGAAATTTAAGATGCTACTTTGGATAAAATCTTATTTCAATATTATAAAAAATATTAATTGTGGAGCATAACAGTGTTCGTCGCGACCGCTACCAGAGCTTTTTTTCGTCCCTGTGCAAGCGTATGTATATAAATGGCTCTTTGATTGCTTATTTATCTTATTTTGCTTACAAATTGGCTGTTCTATCTTGAATGTTTGCCAACCCATGTCCACGATCATCATGTGGAATGATGGAAACTTCTATACATTGAATCGACGTTCTCTCACACATAGTATGATGTAGAAGTTTGTGTGATGCATCAGTTTGAGATCCTCTTTCATCATCTTGCAATGATTCGAGATAACGAAGTCAATTGTCAATAGTTTTTATGTACTTTCAAAACAACAGTCCAGCGCCACGGTAGTCTAGTTAGTAGAGTAATGAGCTTACAACTGGCGAGTTCTGGTCTCTTTCTTCCAAAACCTATCGTATAGTGGAGTTGATTCATTGTTAAATCTGTCGAAGCATTATGTTAACGTTGTTTGGAAGTGACATCTCAAATCATCCTCTTCCCTTAATCCAAATTACTAGGACCGTAGCCAGTAGCCCTTGCGTTGCCTCTAGAGCAGGGTTGGGCGGACTTTTCCAGGGTACGGGGGGCTACTTCTAATGTTTTTAAGGTATTGCGATCTGGGTGGCGAAGGTATGGCCATTTTGTTTAAAATTGTATTTTCTTTTCTTAACTTGTTTTCGGCATTGTACCCCTCCTTTTAAAATTTGCCAGATTACTACCAGACCATGGAGCATAGACGCATTCGATGCAGCAAGCAGAGAACATACGTGAACCAATGAATCTGAAGCCGATGAATGTACTTAATTTGTTTGCTGCCGAGTCCCATGCCAACGCGGGACATGACATGAAGACAAGAACCCAATCCCGTTGAACCACGGGGATATGGGATGATGTCAATAGCCAATCTCATGCTATCGCGGAAAGAGCTGATCATCAACATTTACTCTTCCATTCAGTCGGCGTGTTGGGAAAAATTCGTTTATCGCAGTGATCACTTTTTTTCTTTTACAACGGCAATGAACGTGTTAAGCGCATTATGCGCTTCCAATGAATGTTCATGTGTCGTCTACACATTTGTCGAATCATTTGCTCAAGTGAACACAGTGGCATTGATTATGAAAAGCTGATTCTCCAATCTAGCTGGCGTTGGTGTTCCATGAACATGTTTCTTTTAGTATGCGCGTCTTAGGTCTTAGTAAAAGGGATCACCCCAAAATGTCTTGGTGGTCCACCGGTCAATCGCGATCGACTTAATGTCCATCCCTGATCTAGAGTGACATCAATAATCAATCATTCTATAAATACAGAGTTCAAAGAGAGGTCAAGAGCGTACTCCCCAGCTTAACCAACAAACAAGTTTATAAAATAAAAGTTTATAATACAAAAAAAAGGGAAACTTACTTGAATCCTCAGTGTGAATTAAGAAGTTTATAAGTTGAGAGTGAGGTGCTGTAGCTCACATACAGATGTCATCTGCTTCACTTGAGAATGGTTCCCTACTATAAGGTCCTTTACCTATATCCCTCATGTGGTTTTAATAAACAGTAAAACCAGAGAATTGTTTTTTAAGATTAAAAAAAAAATTAGTTTTCGAATACTTTAAAGGATAAAGCCTGATCCTTAACGAAGCGGTGTGTGATATGATTAAATATTACATTTGTGATGGGGCTTTACCGCGTTTTTCCTATTAATCCTCTTGGGGAATCTTTAGGGCCAGCATTGAGTTAATTCACAGCCAATCCTCTCAAGAAGAAACCGCGATATTCAGATTAGTTAGTAGATATATAGTGAGGGTTTTGTAATCGCGAGGAAGAAAGAGAAAGGAAGCTGAGATGCTGATCGCCGTGAGCTGTTGGTAAGACATTAAACTTAGAAGCGTAATTATAAAACGGGCTTTAGCGAGTTAAAAATATTAAGGAAGATAAAGATTCACAGGATAACTTTGCTTAAAGATAAGTGGTTAGGATTCCAGGCGCTATTTACTTAGAATTTAGGAACACGTTATATCACTCCTGATTGCCTTCCTATAGTAAGACTTGTATTGATCAATATATTTGAATAATAATAAATTGGATTTATTATGGTGAATTTATGTGATCAATCATTTCCTCCCACAAATCTAGGTCGCGTGGATGAAGAGATGTTACCCCCAGGCAGGGGGGTATCACACATTTACTCTTATAAAAGTTTCAGTTACACTTTTGAATAGTAGGTAATGGCTGAGTGATTATTTGACATTCCCACAAGTTCTATAAACAAATAAAATAATTCCATATGAGTTTCTTTTGTGAAAATGTAAAAGTCTTTGGAGTTAAACATTTTTTTTCTTTCAAAATAAAAAAAAAAGGAACAGCACTTTAGAATTTTATTACTATTATTTTTTTTTAGTTTTAATTTTTATACATCGCACTCTGAAGCAACACGAGGGCGATTGACAATGGACCTCTTAATTTTGAACCTCGATCAAGTGACGAGGAAGGCACCCGAGTTGGAAAGCCCTCTCCAAATTCCCACACCACGCCAACAAAACTTTTAGTATGATAAGCTTATAGACCCTTATATTAAACCTTTAATCGCGATTAGCCTGTACACCCTACGGGCAACCAAAAGCTGGTCGAAACCGGTTTGCCGGTATACTGTACGGTCATTTATATTTTTTTCTTTCTTTCTTTGATTTGAGCGTAATTTTAATTTTTATAGTGATATTATTTAGTGCTAGTGTTTTTAAAAGATGATGCAGTTTGTCTACAGCACAGAAATGTTTTTCATTCGGTACTTTCTTTGAGGCAAAGGTGAGAACTTTCCTTTGATGAAGGCAAGAATTTAGATTTCTTAAATTTTTGTGCCACTGTATGCAATATTTGTGCATTCAAACTAGCGCAGTTCTTTTTTTGAAATTATGGATAAAACAAAACGAAAACACTTTCTTGTGAAAGGATAAGTAAAATTCGGACACGGATTCAGGACTATCTATTGATTATCTGAATTATTCTTCAAATGAATCGCGTTAAGTGATATTATAGTTTCTTGATGAGTTTTGAAATTATCAAATAAGAGGAAGAAATATAACAAAAAGATTTTTTTTTCACATTTTTTACATTGCAATATGGAACTTAAATGTTACCTACTGTAAGAAATGAAGTGGAAAAACACTACTAGCATTTAAACTTGATCTCATTAACACAGCATTATTGAAAACAATCATTCAGATAAGACAATGTGCAGTTTAATGAAGAAATGGAAATTGAAAGTTAATCCAAAAAGAGATACGAGATATTTTTCTCCTGATTGCACTGTAAGATTTCATTCCATGCTTTAAATTGTATGTAAACGTACACACACGAACAAACATCCACACCAAGCCCTCAGCCGTTTGAAAATGTACAAACATGAAGATTTTCTTAAAGATGAAATATAAATATATATATATGTACTAGCTGGTATACCCGCTCTTCGCATGGGTGAATTAAGAAATTAAACTATACAGATTGAAGGATAAAGAAGTTTTTTTAATGAATTTTTACATGAATTGCAAATTAAACAAAACAACAAAAAAAAGCTTTTTGCGTATCTCAGTTGAAGAAAAATCCCTTGTTTGTTAAATTTTAAGTCTGTAAATCTAAAATTTTTTTTATTTATAACGCCCCGTAGCTCTCTTGTGGGTCGATTTTTGAAAACACCTTCCTAAGGTGATCTCTGCTCAGTAAAAGTAACTCATTGTTACATATTTTGTGTAATGAACGCTTAAAAATAATTTATATCTAGATGCATAATACATTAATATTACTTTCTGTTGTATTTATGTTAAATTTGCAATATTCGCAAGCAACGCCGTTCCTTTCATTATAATGGCGATTCAATAGAAACATAGCGAAATGTTGGCGATAGAGACAAGTTGACATCATTTTTGGCGACCCTGTTGGCAGCTTGGCGATTGATTAAACGGTGAAGAAGATATGCTGTAACGCCACCTGGTTGGGTGCTGCAACAAAGAGGATAGCACAAAAACCTTCTCCACAAAAAAATACATATACATGCCAATTTACATAGTGGTCGGTTGAACGGTATTGGAGTGATGTAATTACATATATACAAACATCTATATATATATATATATATATTCTTCATAGTATACTTACAAAAAGCGAACATAAAGGGGTTTTGCGTTCCACAATTGTAAAATAAAAAATGGCGTAAAAGCTTTAAAATTTAAAAAATAAAATTCTTCCATTTTCTTATTCTATTAAGTATGGTGCTTAGTTATATGCAATGAAAAATGTGCCTTTTTTTAAAAACAATTTGGCTAAAAAAATTGACCGGCTAGAGGGTTAAGATATATTTTTCTTAAAAACTAAGCTAGTGGTTAAGATATATTTTTCTTAAAATAAAGCATAATTTAAACAAATTGTACTTAGAAAGGACAATTTTCACAGGAAAACTGTAAAAAAATTGTGAAACTTCTGCAGTTAAAATATAAGTTATTTTTTTATCTTATATTTTCTACATAAAAGTGGTATTCTTTTAATTAAAAAAGACTACGAGTACATTCGATGCTTGCTTGTTTGTCTATAAAGCTGTTCTCGAAAAATACAGAATTTTTTAATAAATATATATTTAGCTTTATATATTTAACCCTATTAGTTTATAGCTTAAATATTTTTGTTATCTATATTTCCCTCATATTGAACTTAATATGTAAATGCTCAGTTAATTCCTCCTTAATTTTTTTTCTTTAATAAAGGTAATCCATACTGGTTTTACTTTTCTTAAGTAAAACATGTATGAAAATTGTGAAAAAACAAGTAGAGTGTTGAAAAAGTTAAACTGCGGAATTTTAATGCAGCACCACACACACAACTGTATAAAAGAAAAAAAAAATTTCTTCACACACACACACATATAACTGTACAAAGTCTTCTGATTGTTAATTGGTGCATTCTAGCTAGTAACTTGTAATTTTCTGGCTATTACGCCCCTCATCATCTATAAATGGCGCGTTACCATATTTCGTCATTTTCGCCAAGTAGAAATTGAAAGAAGTCTAATGCAGTTTCATTACTTTTTTCATATTCTATAGAATTTGAAAGATTGTATTTTTTTGTAAAGTAATAGTGTAATAGTGTTTTTTAAATATTACCGGGGAAAGGGAAAATAGAAAAATCAGAAACACATGTTTAAATATATTTTTTAAAAGTATACCTATAAAGTTTAATCTAAAAAAATCTAGTTTTATAAGTTGTAATTAAAAGAAAAATTAGAAAATATTAATTTAAAAGATGTTTATACACTTTCTTATATTTTTTATAAATTTTAAACGAATGTTTGACATTGAATATGCAATAATAATTCAGAATTGCGATTTAAAAAAATTCAGATATATTTCTAATAGTACCCAAATATGAACAAAATAAACATGAAACATATGTTACTTTTATAAAGGAATACTCACAACAGGAAATAAACGAAAAATGAATCAAACATTTAGATGCGAACATAAAAATCGTAACTTGATGATTAAATTTTCGCCCCGATTCCCAAATTCACATGTTAAAAAAAAAAAAAAAAATTATTAAAAGCATTATTGCATCGTCCGAGATAAACTTTTACTTCAGAATGATTAAATACAACGTCTAAAATGAAATGGCAAATTTAAAAATATTCTAAATTTTTATTGAATGAAATATTTTCTTTTATTTCATAACAGGTAATAAAACTATTGATACTTGCGATTACATATTCTTTATATTTTTAAAGATTGAGGTACGTAAATATTTTGAAAAATTATTTTTGATACTCATACTACAGAGAACAGAATCAGCATTAAAAAGGGGGAGGAGGACAAACAAATATTGTCTCAAATCATAACATCAGAGTTCAGCCTTTCCACACACACACATGCCACTTAACCTTATTTCATCACAATTCCATGTCTACCCAAAATTACCCATCCCAATCATGTGTACCATCTTGCTGCCTCATCTCTGAACAACAAACCACCCAATCTATTGAGGAGCTTTAACCTAAATCTGTTGCCCTTCCAAAAAAGCAGTCTTCTCATTGTATTTATTTTGGCGACTTCACGTCCTTGCCCCTCGCCCTTAGAAACAGCTCTTTTTCCCTCTCCTGTACTCTCCTGAAGGTCTGTACATGGCCGCCAAATGAATAGTTAAGCACCTAGAGAAGTGGCCTACTTGAATGACCTAGTTTGGACTTTGCAGATGGAGAGGGGGTTACAGCCTAGGCCATCGGGGAGAAGACGACCTAGGGTGGATTAATTTGTGAGGGGAGGTAAAGCGATTTTTGCTCTCTTCATCGGAGAATAACCTTATTTAGGAGTACTGTTGGTCTTGGTTATAAGTGATAAATATTACAAGAGATTTTTGTTTTTTGATAACGAAGCTTTTTATAATTTTAGCGCAAAACGTTGAAACGAAAAACTGAGACTATAAATAACAAAAACATTTGAATATTTTCAAAAAATATTTAAAATATGAAAATAATTACTTAAAATTAGACTATACATTTGCTCAAAACGATACATGATGATTGTATTAAAGTTGTTTCAAAGCATTTCAATGATAAAAAAAATCTCAGAAGCAAATTATTTACCATGCGCATACAACAAAATGGGCTCAAATCTTTTTTAAAACATAATTGCGTTACACAGTACAATACGTAACTGCCTTTTTTATACATGCTTTAGGTCTAAAGAATTATTTGATTTTTTAATACAACTCGGTTGTAAATCCATAAATAATTCGCATTTTAATACTTTTGCTTCAAACCGGGTTCGGAATTTTATATACCAATCTTTAATAAAGGAGGTTTTTAATTTAATCAAAGTTTTTTAGGTTTTTCTAAGCACATTCATTTCATTTTACTTTCCCGATTTGCATTTTTTTTTAATTCAAAGGATTTATTTCGTAACTTAAGAAATTCAAAAGAATTCATATAAATATATTTCTTGATATATGAATGAGTCAGAATCAAGTATTATTTTTCTTGCCGATATATAGAATTTGAGAATCTCTGCTTCAACGGTTTGTTCTTTTGTTATGAAATTAATTAAATATAAAACTACTTCTATAATTGTACACTTGCAAAATACTATTTTAAATAATTTTTTTCCAAACCCTTTTGTGTGTGGTCAATTTTCCCCATATCTTTTATAACTTTAAGCTATTGTTATCTAGATTTTGCTTTAAGTCTTTTAAAACTATGGGTAGATGATTTTCTACTTGTGAAACATGTACCGTATAAAAAAAAAGAGATTAAATAAAAATTTACTTATTATACAGAATAAGATTGAAAATACATTGACCAAAACTGCGCTTCAAAAATTGACAAAAAGACATGGATCAGGTTATGTGGGTTTTTTGTGGTAATTTCTACAAAAAAAAAAATTTATATTTTAGTAACAGCCAAAAAATAAATAAAATAAGTAAGTAAGCGAAACGGAAAGAAAAATTGTATAAATCTACATAAAACGGCTGCAAATTATATGAAATATCAAAACGAAACATTTTTATGATGACACTTTATGTTTTGTTATAATAACAAAAGAAAGCAAAAAAAAAAGCATAAAAAATAATACAATAAAGCACTAATTCATAAATATGTAGAAATCAATAAGACACGTAGACATGAAGACGTCTTTAATGCGTTTTATTGATGATTTCAACTATGTCATGGCTGCAGATGGAAAAAAGTAAGGTCACATCAGAGAAGAGAAGCAGCTAAATAAGTAACAAAGTTAACAAAGATTTGAATTGATCTGAAAGAATTTCTCTTATACAAAAGAGACATGATGCTAAGATGGAAAATGATATATATAAATACACTGCAAACACATACTTTATAATATTTCAGAGCTATTACATAATGTGCCAATTTCAAAACAGTTCTAATTTACTTACGTATTAAATTATGTCAATTTATCGATAAAAAATATCTAAAAAATGGATGCAAATTTTTATAGTTTTGGAAATAGTACCACAAATGCATCAAAATTTCTCAGATCAGAATTAGATATCTCTTTGTTATTATTAACACAATGCGCACATTTAAAATTAATTAAAAAACAAGTTATCTGAAATCTTTAGAAGAAACTGGTTTTCACTGTGTACATGATATCTCTATTTGTTTTTTTACACACAACACAAATAAAAATATACTAAATCGAAAAATAGATTTCTATTGATCCAAAAAGCTTTGGCCTTCTAACATCATTACAAGGAAATTATTCAGACTCGTAATTATTTTCCACGGAGAGAATTTATATTTAATTGCACGCGAAGGTCCTTTTTTTTTCAAATCGAGCTTAGTTTTCAATTACACCAGAATTTCTCAAACTTTCACTGTAATGCATTCTTTTTTCATAACATCTTTCTTATTGTACTCTGTAATTATTCTGCTCTTAATGGTGCTCATCAGATTTTCTTTTTTAATTTTACTGTATTATGTCTTTTATATGAAGTTAAAATATTTTGAATTCGATAAGAATATTTATCGAAGAGGGAATGTTTTTGAATAACATTTTAATTCTACCGTATTATGTGTTTTATATGAAGTTCAAATATTTTGAATTCGATAAGAATATTTATCGACGAGGGAATGTTTTTGAATAACAAACCTTTTATCATTCAGAGGTGTATTAAATGTATCCCAGAATGAGTCACTTTCTGTGAGATTTGATTTCTTGTCAGTAGCGCACACAAGGGGGTGGGGTCCCCGGATCTGCCCCCCGAAAGCTCTTGATTTTTTTTTCGATTGATTATAATTCTATGATATATAGTATGTAAAATTTAATTAAGTATTTTTTGTTAATAATTAATTTTATGAGTTAATATTATAATTATTTATTCAATAATTAATTTTTTACTGTTTTTTGTTCCCGAAAGTCGGCAAATCCAAAGAATATGTTGGGCGGCGTATTGGAGCATGATACGAGAATGGTGAACTTTCGACCTTGGACCCCCTCCCCCCTTGAAAAATTCCTGTGTACGCCACTGTTTCCTGTTACATAAAACTTTAAAGAATGCAAATATGTTTGTTTGCCTGTAATAAGAAGTAACGCTTTCTCTTTTTTTTTACTTCCAAAGAAAGTATATTTCTCAGCTGATATTCGAAATAATTAAATCATTCCCGTTTCCATGATAATATAAAAAATGTTTTATAAAGGGAAAATTAAACATAATAGAGTAATAGAATCTCATTTGTAAATAAGTTTTCAAGAAAGTTTGTTGAACGCTGATGCTTTTTGTAATTAGAAAGTTGGAATGCTATTTTAGTTACTGTTTTATTATCGATTAATCAGTGGATCTGAGTCTGTTGCTTACAGAAATTTCATAAAAATACATTAGATGTTATTTCCTCGGAAGCGTATTTTAAAAGTAGAATTGTTTTTTTCTAAGCTACTTATATGGAATATAAATTCTTTCGTCGAGGCTTTTTGTATATACTCCTTATAAATTATCTCCTTACCACTATCGTCACTTGACCGTGGTTCAAAATAGCGAGTTCCGTCGCCAATAGCTCTCGTATTGCTTCAGAATGCGCGTAATGACCACAGTAGCCTAATGGTTATGGTCCCGAACTCGTGGCCGGAGTGTCGGGAGTTCAAGTCCTGGTGCCACTGTGTTGGAGGAGGTCGATATACACGCTAAAAACGTCAAAGCGCAATGCCTTCCCGTTGATGTGGTGTGGTAGTTAGGAGAGGTGTTGCCCTCGTCACTTGACCGAGGTTCAAAATTCTGAAGCCCGTCGCCAGTAGCCCTCGTATATTGTGCGTCGTTTATTTTACACTCCCTCTCACTCCCAGTGCGTCTAAATTAAAATCAAATCTCCTTACCCTTAGGAGTACTACAGTATGAGAGAAACTGATTCATACCGTATAACATGCCACATAAGCTTTAAAATGTATACTGTCTTACAAGCATACTTGAACTTACATAAATATTATGCTTTAAAAGTAAACTTATGCTGAATTTTAATTTTGTAAATAAGTTAAACGATTTCATTCTGGTCTCTGGAACAATTTTCCGTTTCCTTTTTGCGTGAAAAAGAAAAGAACGGAGAACCAACAAATCTTTTTAATGGTTATTCATATTATTTTATGTAACAACCGAAATAACGTGATCACTTTAAAGGCCTTCAAAGGATTGCACAAAATCATTATCCTGTATGATCTTAATAAAATGATAAGTACTTGAATTAGAGACATAACTCTTTCGTAGATGCTCAAGCACATATATGAGAAAGAGGAAACATATCCTTGGGAAAAGTATAACGCTTACATGTCAAGTTTAATATTATTCCAATGTTTACGTACATATAAAAATTTGTATGAACTAAATTTTCATTTTACGTATATATGGGCTCCTTTTTACTTCTCTTTAAAAACTTACCAACAAAGAATAGTGTTTATATGATTGAGAAGTTACTTTATTAACATCACTGTAGGAGGTGTTCGTGAGATAGGATTATATTACTTATTACAAAGGTCTAAACATTGTTCTATAATTTTTCAAAATATTGTAAACAATTATTTTAAAAATTAAACACTTTATCATTACAAATAACCAATACTGTATAATTTCATAATTATATCACTCATTAAAATCACTTACCAACAATGTTTAATTATTTTCAGAAATCTATAAATCTTGACTATTAATACTCTTTTCTTTGTTAATTAAATACTTCAGTTTGAGGGGAAAATGCAACTTGAGTAAAAAGTTATACCATATAAGCTCTATTGGGGGGAAATAGGATACAAATCTAACTATAAATGATAAATGCTATAATTACATATTATGTAAACGCTTTGATTATGATAACTTTCTGTTACATTCTGAAAATCGTTCGCAATAAGCATATTAAACATAAAGTGCGTTAAGTAATTTGATTAATGGTGTGTTTTAAATCTTAATAGTTTTTTCTACAAGCACTTTGCAAATTTTGTAAGATTACCAAATGTGTAATTGCTTACAGATTTGAAAATAGTCCAGTTCACAAAACACAACCGACGAATACAAATTAAAATACGAGTCTTCAAAAATAATAAAACAGCTTTTATTGTAAGTAAAATTTTGAAAAAAATTATTTGCAGAAGCGTGAAAATTAATTATTGATTAATACTTAATCATTGATCATTGATTTAGTCTATTATTTCAGTGATCATTATCTCTCATAAATATTAATAATTCAATCTAATTCTCTCTTAGTATTAGATTATTTAATTATAAAATGATTCCCCCCCCCCCAATTATATATAATATTGTTGCTACAATGTTATGATTAAGAAATTTAACGAGAGTGTTTCTTTTTATTTTGAATAATACAAGAGCTTAAAATATGTACGTGAATTGGTATCGCCTACACAGTACCGCGCTAAAAAGTGATACCAGTTCCTGGGGAATGTACTAGGTTTGCAAAGGTTAAAATATTAATATGCAGCCCCATTAGAAAAAAAATTATGTAGTTTTCAAAATGTTTTAAAAAGTTCATATTTTTTATTTAATTTGGTAATTATTATATATTTGTTAGTTATTTAAAAACTTAAGAATTCGCCCGTTGTCAAAGAAAGAGTAATTCTACTAATCAATTTTTTATTTGGCTTTCAAAATAGTTAATTTTATTATTGTAAGAAATATTATTAATGCGATATCAAATCAAGAATTTTTTACCCTCATAAATAACACTTTATATTATTTCCTTTTCTTATTTTATTCATTTTAATATTTTCAACTTAAATTTTTAGATAAGTAAATCAACGAGATAAAACGAAAAACAATGTTAAATGTTAAAGCATTGACATTACTCTAATTCTAATTATCGTGTGCTAATTATATGAAGCAAGAAAATGGAATTCTTACTGAAAAAATAATCTTTCTCTCTTTAATCTATTAATATAAAAGGTACAAATAGCTATAAATTATAATGAAAAATGCAATACACAATCATATATATATATATATATAATATCGAATTTCCTTAAAGTTCTCTGTGTAATTTAAACGCTAGTACATATTCTCAATATCAAGACACTCTTTCCATATCTTTAAATAAATTATCACAAAAAAAGAATATATTTTAATAATTACTTTTACTGCGTTTATATTATATGCATTATCTTTCTATTCTCTGTTTTCCTTGAAATAAAATGCATTGAGAACAACTACGTAAGTCGAAAACCAAACTTGAGTTTACAATATTCTTTTTCGTGCTGCAGATGGCGCTATAATCTGAGATTTTCTCGGCCTTCGAATTTCAAGAGGGAAGGACGTTGTTATCGTAATTGAAGTCCTTTTTATGTAATATTTGGATAGGTGACATTTCTCAATGTTGAGTTCTCAACTATGTATTATCTGTTTCCAAGAATCAGATCTCTACAGTTTTTTTTATTACTAATATTATTTTTTTTTTTGCTCATAGGATAGGGGTACCAGAGACCTAGTTTCTTTTGTGTTTCCGTATCAGCATTTTCGATTCTTATTAAGATGTCCGGTATTTTGGGTCTGATAGTTTGAGAATAATTCGGCCTTCTTTTAAAATAAATTTTTTTGTCTCTCAATTTCTTTTCCGAGTCGCACAAATGTGTTTATTCGGTAACATTAATTCTTCCTTCTCTTGGTGGTGAGAATGTTGATGTCTAACAGAATCTCTGAAATCTTCCTCTTAACACAAAAATCTTAATTAGTCCTTGGAATGTTTGAAGGCTACGTGAGTTGTATAAAGTACAACTACTCGTTTTTTTTTTTTTATTTCAGTGGCAGCTTTTATTCCACATTTCCTTTTCGGATAAATGAATTCCATAAATAAGAATAATAGTTTTGAAGGCGTCATATCAAATAATCATCGGTACTTATACTTGTAGAAACTCTAAAAAAACACAGTGATAATTTTAACATTAACATATTTTTAGAATATTAAATTTTGCATTACATTCCTGAGAATATATTATATAATACTGGGAAAAAAAACAGTGTTTTGTGCAGTACAATTTATACCTTATTTAATGTAATAAGAGAAAAAACATTTTTAAATATATTTTGTGTTAATTCAAAAGCTCCTTTAGAAATTTTATTTTGTGTATATGATACATTTATATAAAATAGAACGTGTTCATTGGAGAAGGAGATGGTGACCTTCACTTATAAATTACTTCATGGAATAAAAAAAAAGTTAAAAACTCGTAGTCTAGCTCAGTGATGTGCAAACCACGACCCACCTAGAATTTCAGTGCGCCGCGTTCAGCGTTTTAAAAAAAATTCATTAGAGGACATTTTCCTTCTTTTTGTATATGCGGAAATTTCTATCGAGATTTGAATATTTTTTACTTATGTCAAGTATAATTAAATCAATTTTATATGAAGAAATTTATTTGAAACTTCTGCATTGGGCATAAAATAGTACCTGCTTTAATAAATATGTATAAAATTATTAATATATATATATATATATATATATATATACTTATTTGCTCATAAGTTTAAAACATTAACAAACAAAAAATGTAGCTACATTCATCACATTAGTATTAAAGAATTTTTCGAAATAAACTATTTTTTATTATTGCTTTTTTATAATAAAAATTGTCTTGGCTCACCAAAAAAAAAAGTTTTTTTTGAAGACTCCTAAAAAAAGTTCGTCCATCATTACTTGTTCAGAGATATTGGGGAAACAGATGGGCCGAAACTTCCAACTGACCAATGGAAAAATTAAATCTTCGTTGGCATTTGCTTCGATAAGGGAACCAAAACTGAACCACTTTGATAACGAGAGGGAGAATCAGAAATATACCAAGATAAAATACTAATCTTTTAAAGGGAAGAGGAGGACGAACACCTGAGTATTCCTGTGTATCATTTTTACCTCACATCGTAGAAAAATCTTTTTCTCCACCCACCCCCTCAATCTTTTCATCCAAAAAATTATACCTTCCACAATTCTTACTATTCATCCAGAGACACTGTACAATTTGTTATTTTTTTTGCTTACTCTGAGTACAAATAAAGCAAATCTTGATCTTAAAATATCTTTTAACTTTTTAACCTGAGATGTTTAATTAAACAAAATTAATTATAATAAATTTTTACAACCTTAAAATTTACCTTTTTTAAAAATAATTTTATTATTTTTCTTAATGTTCGTAGCAAAGTTACAAAATTTCGGTCTCTCAGCTGACATTCTTTCTTTCTTTAAACATTAATTTCTTAGCGTAAATGCGAATGCAATTTTCAAAATTATCATTCCAAAAAATCAAGCTCTTTTAAAGTTCTTTAGAAATATAGATTTCAGAGGAACGTTTTAAAAATGCAGTATAACCAAAAAATATATTTCAGAACTCTTTCAAAAAATGCTTTCTATTATGTGAATATCATCAAGTTTGTTTTTACTTTTAGTTCCTTCATTTTATAAATACGCTTTTATTCTGATCAATCGATTTTACTTTTCCTAAGAAGCCTACATTTATGTTTGTGCAAATGAACAAAGAGAGCAGAAATAATTTTTTTTATCTATAATTATAACGGCGTTCTTAGATACACATTTGAAAGGAGTTTCGTATTTTCAATTGCACTATTTATTAATTAAGATTATCGCTAATAACATCATTGTAGCTGTTAAGCTGAGTTAAGTTTGATTACGTTGATTGTAATTAAGGATTATTTTCGTCTTCGCGATTTTAATTTGCAGCTTATATTATTCACTATTTCTACTTAAATCTTTTAACATCAAGCTGAGGTTTACGGTTATTTTTAAATTTCAAGCTGAGCGCCTTGTGGAATTTTTTTAGTAAAAAAAAAAAAAAAAAAATTATGGTTTCTGTGAGTTTGGAACTTTTAAAAACTGGGAACTATACATATATATACACAGCTTGTAATAAATAAATTCAGACACGATAATATAACGACTTTTTCTTTAGACGTTTTTATACAATAATCAGTAATCATCAAAGTTTTTTAAGTCATTCACAATGGACATTATCAATAAATAAATGAAAATTTAAGTTGTGTGTTAAACATTACTGTAACTTAAAACTTTATCAAATTGGCGGAGACAGTGTTTAGCAAAAGTGTTACAAATTTTTATGAATTCATAGAAACATTATCCAGAAATGTAAAATAAATCAAACAAGGTAAAATAAAAATTTCAACAATATGGATGATATAAGGATGATTTATTAAATAGCTTGTACTGATATTATGGATGTGGCTGTATATTTTAACATTTACTTTACGATCCGCATTGTTAAAGTATAAATTCAAAATTTAAATCTGCTTTTATTAAAGTTAAATTTCTCTTTAATTGCCTATTTATGCATTTTTAGAAAGATTTTTCAGTACATATATAGACTGCCGGCTATGTGGTGTAGTTGGTCAGGCGTTGGCCTTGTACTGCTAAGTTCGCGGATTCGACTCCGGCCCAAGTCGGTGGATTTTCATGATGCAAAAAATCCACAGCGTCCATGTCGTATGATTATGCGGCATGTTTTTGATTCCTAGAGTGCCTGTTTGACCTGGGTGCTCTCGGAAAAATTAAATTCCTTGTGCAATTTTGCATCGTCAACGTCAAAATCACATTGCGGCAATTGCTATCCACTTACATGGTGCCACACTAAAAAGTGATACCAGCTTCCGGGAAATGCAATGATAATTACCAATCCGCATCCCCATTTGAAAGAGAAAAAAATTAAAAAAATAGGCTAGGCAAATATAATTGAATGTTTAGAGAATTATGAGGTTTTCAAAAATATTTATTGCACATTATGTTTTTGAAAATGGTTTTTAAATAAATACCTTTTATAAAACCTCCTTTTAAGATTGTTTGAAACAGACCTCTGTCTCCTGTTACAATTTCCGTGTTCTTGAAATTTGACGAAAAGTGTCGCGGCATTAGACAGGCCACTTCTTTCAAGCACTGGATGAATAGCATTCTCAAGCTCGCCTTTTATTATTCATAGATACAACGCTTTTACAGGGAACAAGAATCTTCTTTGATTACTGTTAAAAGGGATACAGTAAGAATCTTCCATTAAATCGGAACATTAATCGATGAAGAATATTATTCAGAAAATTTAATTTTTCAAAAAAATAATAATAGTTGAAAAATATTACAATTATTCTTCACGCTGCTGAATAATATGTAATTCATATCTCAGTTAAAAATTTATTCTATTACGAAGTATAAAAACGAAATCGAAAAATAAATGTTCAGTAACTGTTAATGTTTTTTTCACACTCACTTAATACAAATACTTTATACGGTATGAAACAGTTTTTGTTTCATAAATTACGAATTACGCTCAATATTCATGCAAAGTTCTTCTAAAAAGATTGTTTTAAAAATTTTCGGCTCTTTTTTAAATTTCTTTATTGAAATTTTCAGTCAATAGTCTTAAATAAGAACACTTTTAAAGCTTATCATTGCTCTAAAAAGAAAATTAGAATTTTTCTTATCTTTGAAAAAAGTTGGACACTCTAAAGTTTACATGGATTGAATGCTAGTTTCTGAAACCATTGTTACAATAATGATGTCATTTACATATCTTGCTTATCTGGAGTATCACTTGCTTTGAACTTAATGAAGAATGAATGAGATAAGATGACTTATTGCATTGAAGTATTAATTTTGAGGAGATAATACTGCTACTTTATAATTAGCACTGCAATAAAATAATTATCTTAAGCATACAGAGTTAGATTTAAACAAAGAATGGCTACATGATCATTATCGTAATTAGTTTAAAACACCATCATGGTCTCCCTATCCTAAGTTATTTAGAATTCGTTGTTCCATCTTGAAGAATCTATATAAATACATCATTTATATATATATAACGAGAAAATATCATTCCTTTCTTCGAGACAAGATATCGCCTAAGATAAAATTAGAAATATTATAGATTGAGATGCCTATGAGAATATGAGCAGTCATCAAAGCAAAATGATACGCTACTAAAAAACGATTCCTGGTTTCTTATTTTTGTATAAAGAAAATGCCACAAAATTGAGTGTGCGAGCAAATTTCAATTTTTTGATACATTCCTTTTTTACATTGTTCATTTCTAACTTAAGACTTATTTATAAAATCCATAAAGAATAATGATGACGTTGTGGTGAGGAAAATGCTTCTTTTTTAAATTTCTTTCCAATTATAAGTTTTGGATAAATTACAAAAAAAAAAAAAAAAATGCGTATAAAATTATTTAGAATCATACATTGTGTTGATGAAATTTGAATAATCCGATATTTGGTGCAGATGAAAATTAATTATTCTCTATGATTTGTCCTGAATTAAAAACTGGGAAATTTTAATACATATTCCTGTTCATGGAACCTTTATAAGGTATATTTTTTAATGACATGTAAATAATAAATGTTAAAAAAAAAATATTTATTTTTATAACTTATAACGAGTATCAATTTTAAATTACCAATATATATATATATTGTTTTAGTGTAGAAATTTTGTAGTTGGAATTTTTTTAGAATGCAATACATTGAAAGAGAGAGATAGAGAAAGAAAGATATAAATATATATCTTTAAGTGCAAAACAGTATTTTGATTGTTGTAAGAAAGCCGGAATAACTGATTCACAAGCTTCCTTAATGAATTATTAATTATTTAAAACTAATATAGTTTTCTAATGTAAATGTTTCCTGTAGAAACAACTCTGTTTTTTAACTATCTGAAGACCCCTCCCCCCTCCTCCATCTTTGGGGATTTGAGGGAACCTCCTATAACTAGAAAATACACTGTTAAAATAATTATATTTATGAGAATTATAAGACGAGCACACACAGAAATTTTAGCTGTTTAAAGATGTATAAGGAATATTTAATTATTACTTTCTATGTCTTATTTTATCTAAAATGTTTTTTGGTTTGATATTTGAGATAGACTCTAGAAGAAGATACACTAAGTATATTGGCATTCTCTTAGTTTTCCTCCATGTTCAAATGAAGAAGAAAACACCCGAGATGTGTGATACGTCACTATTTTTTTCTTTCTTTTCTCTAGCTTCCATATCACTCTATATGAGGAATTTGAAATTTAGTTTAATTTAGCGTGTAGTAGACCCCACTATTTTACACGACAAATATTCGGTGAAAACATGATTTGATTGGAAGATAATCTGGCACGAATCACGCAACCGTTACCACTAGTCTTTTTCAAAATTGAGTAAATCCATTAAGTACAAGCAACGTTAGCAACTGAATCTTTAATAAGGTAGCGGCATCATAACGTGGTAACACAAAACATATGATATTTTTGATGTTATATGATATTTTTGATGTTATATGATATATATGATATTTTTGATGTATGAATTATATGATATTTTTGATGTATGAATTATATGATATTTTTGAATAAAATAAATTATAAGTAGCATTAAAATATGATTTTTTTTCTGTTATAAAAAATAAAGATTGTGTCAACTTCCAATAAACGTTTGATTGCTGTTATATGCAAATGAAATTGCTTTTTGGAGTAATCCATCATCAATAAGATATTTATCTTTGTTTCGTAAATATTATGCTCAAATCCTAGCAAATGAAGATATCGACGTTTTATATTGCTTTAGTAGAATAAATGAAAAGTGAGAGAAAGAATCTTTTCTACACAGTTTTCAAATAAAATGTACTAAGCATACTTATTTGATCACAATTTTTGGTAAAAAAAGAAATAAAACGTAAATGAGGTCTCTAGTTCGGGATGGATTCCGGATTGTATTCACTTGAGTGAGTAACTGTGGCGAAACGTTAATTCTAATTAACCAAGTAACATGCTAATCTTGGCACAGTTGTGACTTAATTACTGAAAATCTACGTGGTTTGGGAGTTTAAAAGTCAAAAGGTTTGCATCACACACATACACACACACAGTTAAAAATGTTACAGGGAATAACATGAAAGTCTTCACTTTTTTTTTAAGTGTATTTCACTCAATGAAAACGACAATGAAATGATTTCAACACTTTATCTACCGACGGTACTTATAAGTACCACTCACTTTAAAATTACATAGAATAACCGTTTTTACGAATACTCTGACGATACTTAGTAGGAATATTCTTTTAAATCCACTCTTCCAAGATATAGGGCAGCACGCGCGGGTTCTATGATGAGTATTTTAGCGTGGAAGGTGAATAGTTTTATGGCAGAAATTGCGTTTTCAGCGGAATGCGAAGATTGTCATTTGTACTGAAAAAATAATTAATATTAAAATGTATCTTTTTTTTTTGTATTTAAATGAAAACCTTAGAAAACGATTTGAATATTTATTGTAAGTGAACAGTGCATATAATTAATTTTATAGTTGATTATCTTTAATTAATTAATTAGCTCTAACGAGTTAAATTTACCAAATTTGAGTATTTTTTTCTTATGTATATCCCTTAATTTTCAATGTAGTGATTCAAAAGAAAATATTTCATGAAAAAAACTGCAGTAAATCATAATGCGGTAGATAAAGGGTCAATGGTATTTTTCAATTTAGCTTCAGTCGAAACTAAGTTTAGATTGATTAAGCCTTAGATAGTTTACTATGATTTTACAAAAATGTTATATTTACTGAGCCATTTATTAGAATCAAAAAATAAAAACTTCAGAAATATCAAGGGAAAAACAATTTAACTACTAGAAAAATATGCTATTAAAATCGATTACACACTTGTGTTTTAGTACCTCTACTACAGGGGCGTCAAACTCGCGGCCCGACCAGTATATCGGCACAGAATAATGTATAATAAAATATAAAAAAAAAAAAAGATAGAAGCAGAAAAGAAATGTCAAGTGTCAGGATGTAAACATTAATTTTTTCTTGTTCTTTTATTTATGTTTATTATAATGTATTCGTAATAAACTTACGTTTCTATGAATATTATTATTTTTTTTTTTTTTGCGGTGTTTGCTTGGCCCAAGTTAGCCTTTGAGTTTGACACATTGACTACAAGTAATAAGATATTTACTGGAATAAAAATTTCATAACAGTTCCCAAACTTAATTCATGATTGTCAGTATTTTTGCACCATGCTTTAGCATGGTGCAAAAATAAATGTGTTAAACAATGAATTACAGGGGGGGGGGGGGGGAAGAGGATTATTTTAATTAATGTTAATGCTCTGGAATGCAATTTATACATTTAGTTGATAAAGTTTCAAAATGGTTTGATAACTACTTTTGAGTTATCTCATTTTGCGTTTGGATATTTTACGTAAAAATAAATACTAAGATAAAGAATGTTAAAATTTTAATTGTATTCACATGAGAAATGCTCCTACAAATATTAAAAACTAACCATAATTCATTTATATATTCTTATATATAAGCATGAATAATATATATGGAAAAAATAATATTATTTTTATGTGCATTTCTGATCAGTAAAAAGAACATTTAAATATCTGCTTTCAGTCATTTAAACATTTATTAATTTTTTTTTTTCTCTTTCCTAAAAAAATCCTGGATGTCTCCATTTTTAATCATTGTAAAAATAAACATAAAATAGTATTATTGTAAGAGGGAAACATGAACTACATATATTCAAATATGACCAAAAAAATGAAAAAATGCAGGTTTTTTTTACCAAAATCTATCATACCTGTGTTCGGATTCCTAAAATCAATTTTAATTTTTACTTTCTATTTAAGCTTATGACTATCTCATTAAAAAATTAACGATTGAGTAATCATCCCATCGCTTTATATTAAAATTGAGAAAAATTTCAGAAAACATTTAAGTGGTATATATGTTGACGTTAAAGAGTATAATTCAGCTATTTCATAGAATAACTAGATATTTCATAAAATAACTGAACAAGTCAGTTAAAGTATATAATGAATGAAAAGTTTCATACTTTACCCAGTTATTTTATGAAACAACTAGTTTTTCTGTAAAATAATGATAGACTATTAAAGAGAGAGAGTGAAAAATAGATAATTTCAAAGTTATTTTATAAACTAATTGATCCTAAATATCTAAAACTTCTCGAAAAATACATTTTATCCCTATTGAGGATAATGAATTGATAAGTAATAAGGAAAAGCAGATGATATAATTTGTTTTTGCTCATATTGCTAAAATTGTTTAAACAAAAAAAAAAGATTTTTTTTTCTTTTTTTGCATCCGTTACTGGTACAATTTCCATCTCTTTCTCTTCTTGATTTTCTAAGATATTATAATGCTGGAGTAACCAATAGTTAAGTGGTTCTCTTTTCTGTGCTGTCTTAGAACTTTTTACTTCTGCTATCAAAGTTAACAATTTTTCACGAGTAAGTACAGCACTGTGTTTTTCTTTGTCCTACTTTTATTTAATAAAGATTTAAATCTCTCCTGCATTAAATCTTTTTTATTTACAGGTTGGTCTCTCATTCCTGTAGATGTCATTGCTTGAAAATGAGTTGCAAAAATATTTGTGAATAATCCAAAATGTAAAAAAAAAAAAAAAATGCTAATATATAAATACACCACCTAAATTCAACGTTTAAAAGCAACGGAATGAAGGGTAAACACACGCACTTCATTGCAAAGCAGCTATAAGCGGTTCAACACTGACTAAAGGCAGGTAGAATCGATTCAAATAACTTTTGCGAGTGCTGTATTTCATACTTTAACGATAAAGTTATCGTTATTCTATAGAATATTTATGGTTAAATCGTAGAATTCAATAATTTTACATACTTTAACTGACTTGTCTAGCTATTTCATGAAATACCTAGTTGTTCTATGAAATAATAGATTTCACACTTCAACGGCAACATTCTCGCCCTAATAATAAGACTTGCCTCTGGTAATTCATAGTGTAAATGTGTAATATGGTAGCTTAAATAATCCAAATCAATCGATTTAGCTGATGTGATCACAAAATATGTAAAGTCACATAGAGGAAAACATTAATGTTAAATAAGATATTGTGACGGGCTCACGCGTCTTTTCTTTAACATGTCCTTTGGGTACCTTTTGGGGTCAAGATTAATGGCAACTCTTTTCCAACCAAAACCCAAGAAGTGAAACGTGAAGTTTAAATGCAAATTAGTTAGCTTTTAAATAACAGAAGTTTCGGTAAGTAAAATGGCAATTTGGGGAATGTTATGTGAGAGATTGTGATACAATTGTGAAAGGACGGCCAGCGGAGGTTATTCCGAAGATAAAGCCATTAGGTCAAGGTGCATACCATTGCACTCGCGTAAAGACGCCACTCCCTAGAATCGGAGCTACGATTGGATTAAGGTAGGATTGACTATTTAATATTAGGACTTGTGTTATTATTGAAATTGAGATTGGGTGGGTTAGATATTGATAGTGGTCCGAGTAAGGTTAATTCGGTATTACTTGTATGTGTGTGTTTGTTCATCGTAGAGATTCTCACATATATAATCATTATCTAATATGTTAAAAGTTTAAGTTATAGTTCTTAATAAAGACATATTAAGAATATAAACATGTCTGTTCCTTTTGAAAATCGTACACCTCTAGCTCACGCGGATAATCAAAGAGAAGGTCACCCGAGGAGGGCTTTCTTACAATATTTTAAATTGTAAGGGAAAAGTATGAAAAATTACGGTTTTTACTAAAGGAAGTGTGTAAGTGAGAGTTTTACTAACGCGCGCGTCGCACACTATAAAGCAACACGATGGCTATTAACGACGGACTTTGTAATTTTGAATCTCGGTCACGTGATGAAGATGACACCTGAGCTGACATCCCCCTCTCCTAACTTCCACACCACAGCAACGGGATGACATTAAGCCTCGAGAGATTTTTCGTGCATCACCTTCCTCTTCACGGCGGGTCTTCAGTGTCAATAGGCTCGAGCTCAAGACTCACCGACCACTAGCTCTTGACTATAACTAAGATGACCAACCGTCCTCACTTGTCCTCCTTTTCAATATTTTAAAACCGATCTGTTAATCTCTGTATTCAGAGATGAATTAAACATATTTCGAATATGTCAAAGACTGGCCTGAAACAAATATTAGAGGAAATAACAGCTTTCAATGGCGTTTTTTGACTTCATTGCAAATAAAGTGGGCAAATATAGAAAATTGTGTTGAGTTTTTATCGAAAAAAAATGCCTGATATTAAAATCGATGGCAATGGTCTGTTTGAAGAAGAAAGACGACTGAATGCATGTTTAAATTCTAATAAATTAAAACAAATGGAAAATAAACATACTGAAATTGATAAAAGATGGGTGAAAATACTTAAACCATTTCAAAAAGGAACGCATTCCATATGAAAATTTAGTTATTCTTGTTGAATTTACGTTGTGCTGCCCTGGAACTAATGTAGCAGTTGAAAGAGTTTTTTCAGTTGGTAATGATTTTTGCACAAGTAAGAAATCAAGATTGAAGCTACAGTGGCTACCGTAAAATTCAGTATGAAGCATATTTTTTTGCTCCGAAATCTCCACTATATTAGAAAATGATACGTCGACACACACACAAAAAAAAAAATCATTTAATGGAAAAATACTTGTTAAAGTAAATAATTAAAAGCGTAATTAGCGTATTTTTGTTTGAATTAATAAAATGTTCCATACACTTACGTTGTAATTTTTTCTTAAAATTTTCGTCCTCCTTTTCATTGTAAAAAAACTGGCACTAGGCAACCGCAGCCATAAGAAAAGTGGGAATAAAGCTCATGTCCAAGTTATAAAAGTAATTTATCTTCTACAAATAATTTGTTATAATTTCATTAAGATAATGTGATCAAAATTTTTATTTTACAAGAAATTACTATTAGTCAGGTTTTTAATACTTATTTATTACAAATTTCGATTTTCCATATGCACATATCGCATGCAAAATAGACTTTTTTTTGTTTCCAATTCCTAGATCCGCTTGAGAAGCCTCGAAACATTTTGAGAATGTCAGACAGAAGATTGGACTTTTCTTCTTCCTTACATGTCTGACTTTTTCTTTTTAAATTTGCAGGAGTTTTTAGTGTGAGGTAAAACTCAAATTTAAGAGACACGAAGTTAAGTCCAAAAATGAAAAGACAGAAAATGCTATAGAGAAAAAGAAAAGTATTCTTTTCATACCATTCATAGTTAAATTTATACCGAAGAACCCCACATATCTCTCGTATTACAAAAACAATTCAGTTAAGAAGAGATTATGATAACTTGTTAAAAGCTCATTATTTCACCTTTTTTTTTTATAATGCTTGTTTGTATTTGTAAAAGATAAATTCAGCTTCAAACTAGTTTCGCCTCATGTGATGTGCAAAATTTGGAAATGTGAAGTCGAAGTATGGGCTCGAATATCGTCTTCGTTCCTTGATTTTGTCTCAATTTTACAAGAAACGAAAAATATTGCATTTCTGTGTGTCGAGGGGAACATTAAATAAATCCAATCTGAAAAGAACGTTCGATTAAATATGGTTTCTTTACGAACAGTTTAGAAAAATAATAAATATTTCTTACATTAATATCAACGATTGAGACTAAATATTTCAAAATCTTTTATCGCATAACTATTTTTCCTGAAAAATTTATTTATCTCTCTATATATATGAGAAAAGTGATTCACACACTTATCACGAGATCTCCGGAACTTTCATACATAAAGTCTTTAAATCTGGAAAGCATGGTTTTTTTTTAATTGTTGAAATCTGCTAAGGGCGGGTTTTATAGAAATCGACTGCCAAGGAGGATTGCAGGGGAGCTATAGACAAAAATTTTCGCTTTTGAGTTATTAGACTTAACTCAGTGGCGCAACAGCCCATGAGGGCCAAGGTCTACTGTGCCCAACTCAGTAAACGCGACCTTGGGCCCTGAGGTGCATGAGCAGATGTTCCGGTCAGGTGGTCAGTCTGACATGAAACACCTAGCATTAAGTTCCCAAGCAAGCTTGGTACTCATTTATAGACCCACTGAAGGGGTGAAAGGCTGAATCAACCTTGTACAGCCCGGGGTTTGAACCTCGGACCTGTGGTGTTAAGCGCGATGCACTAACCACTCAGCCACTGAGTTTCAAGAGCTATTAGACTTACAGACTTTAAATTTGGCAAGGATGTTCCTTTTTTGCGTAGAGATACCATAAGAAAGGGTTTTCCAGATATCAACTTCCATGAAAAGGGTGTTTGCCAGAGCATAAAGAATAAATATACTTGCGTTTTAGAAATTCAAGGCCTATACTCTTTAAATAAAGAGGCGAGGGCTATCAGAATGTTTTCATAAATACAATCGAAAACACGCCAGGACTTAGATATTAATAACTTTAAAAAAAACAATATATAGTCTTACATCATGACATACTGAGTAACTGTTATATAGGTATTAGTAAAATAAAATTTTACTCTAAAATTTTAAGAAAATAAAATTTGGGGGGGAAAGGGGTAATTTTTATTAATGTTGTAAGCCTGGAATTAATTAGGATATCTAAACTACATACCAATACTAACTGATTGTGTATTAATGAATATTTTAAGAAGTAGCACGAGAAGTCTTTAAATATTTCACAACATAACAAAAGACAACATAAATTCGTAAAAAGTACTGTTGATAATTTCTGCAATTTAAAACATGAAACAGAACATTTATTTAATATATTTCACAAGTCCCTTTTTATTATTTGCAAAATGTCAACTTTTATATTACACCATGCAGAATTATTTCACCATAGTCGGGAATAAATGAAAAAAAAATAAAAAGGCATTGCGTATATATTTTACAGTGCATGATATATTCACAGCGTAGCATCATCTCGGTGTCATCTGTATAACATTATCATAGTGAGAGAGATCAAAATTCCCTTTTCCGTTAGGTGCCACATATGAGCACTCTATTTCGCGCCTCTTGAATGACTGAGTATGCGGGCACATATTGCGCAGCTCCCAAAACAGAACCCGTCCGCAGACGTGCTCGGAATGCAATTGTCGGCTTTATTTTGCGGTGTCGAAATACTAAAGATCGTTGATCTTTTCTGGATTATTAATGGAATTGCGGCATCAAGTCTACTCTGTCTTGTTTATAGTTTCTGCCGAATTTCGTACACGACAGAAAAAGCCACTGAACTTGAGTATATCGTCACATGAATAACTAATACCGAGGTTTTTCGAGTATATGTAAAATCTTTAATGAAAAAAAAAAAAAAAAAGATGAATGAAAATAGAAAATAGTTTTCAGGTTGACGCCCGGTGTATTACGGTGTAATGGATATTTTGTGATGGGGTCATTATTATTGATAATTAATCAAATTGGGGGTTATCCATATATTTTGTTTGAGAAAATTCTTTTTTGTGTCTCGCGTTTTATAACAAATACTCTAATAGCAAATTCAAACTCGTCTTTTGTGGATTATAGAATACGTAACTTATTCTGTAACGCTTAGAACGCATTGCTCAAGATTTTTTTTAAAAAAAAAAAAAAAGAACGAAGTAATCGAAATAAAAATGTATACATTTTTAAATAATGTCACACTTGAGGAACACAAGAGACCGCAAGCGTCAAACCTCGTAATTTTGCATGAATACCAAGAGATGAGGACAAACACTTAATATGCTACCTCACACACACATTCTTTAAATATATAAACCACACAAGGACTTTCCATAAAATGTGGAGTAGACAGATGATGTCTAGTGAAATCAAGAATTTTGTATACAACTCGACTTAAATAACGTAATGAAGAGATCATGATCACACTGTCATTACTAGGGATGTCTTAAGACTTCTTAGGCCTTGGGCTTCTACACAAATGTAGGCCCCACCTATGACCCTTAAAGGCAGACAGTACATAGCATATACGTTGTCAAATACTCGTACAAACAATAACCCGAAACAAATAAATGTGCTTGATTTACAATCGCGCACAAACCGGTTCGACCATCTGCTGCCTTTTGACTGAATGAGCAACGATGGTGTATGGGGGTAGGCCTAGGCCTGTACTTCATCACATGTAGCCAATTGACATAACTTCGAAATTCCCAGTTTTTCGGAGAATGCAACCGAAAATAATATTTGACCGTTGAAATTATTCGAATTATGATATTATTAAGACTGAGTCGAGAACGAAATGAGGCCCCCATTGCGGCCGAGGCCCCGGGCTTACTTGGCCCGTGCTTAAGACGTCTCTGGTCATTGCAGACATTGCAGGAGCTTAAATAACGTGTAAGCTATTGATGGATACGCGAGCACGAGACTTCATTTCCTCCAAGATTCCTGTTTAAATAAAAGGAGCTATTGTGCTTGAAAAATTTAATGAAACCTTGAAATATATGCTAGTAAGATTTGGTTGGGAAGCTTTTATGGTAAGCTTCGAGCTTAGTTGCCGACCTTGTCATATACTGTAATTTGATTTGATTTTAATTTACATCCCCTCTGAAGCAATACGGGAGCTATTGGTGATGTATCTCGTAATTTGGAATCACGATCAAGTGACCAGGATGACATCTGAGCTGGCACCACTCTTTTCCCCAAACTTCAACACCACGCCAAAAGAAGGACTTACAGCCTCGACATATTTAACGCGCACCAGCCTCTCTACACGGCGGGTCTCTAATAGCACCATGTTTCGAACCAGTGACTCATCCACTCCGACCACGAGTTCGCGACCGTGACCACTCGGCTACCTCAGCCACATATACAGTAACTTACCTGAAAAAATTCATCTCTAATAGTCTATAACGTAATTATATAGGAATGTCAATCTCTAATTAAAATAACTAACTAGATCTTTGTATTTCATTCAATACTGAATACATAGCTGTGTGATATTGTTCAAAGCAAATTCATTTTCCCAAGTATATGTATGTTCTGAAATTTAATGATTTAAAAACTATTTTCTTTCGAAGTTGCTTTAGTGAGTTATATGATGTGTGATAATCATCATGTGTGTGTGGGTGTGTGTGACATACCTTATCACAAAATTTATTGGAAATTTGAGAAAGCAATAGGTATGAATTAAATAATCTTAATCTAATAAGAAATGGAAGATAATATCATTTGTCCAAATTACTCTTAATCTCGTATCTTTCATATGACATTGAGAATGTTTTCTTTTCAGAAAAATTATAAACATTTGCAATATTTCTATAATATATAATGTGGGAAGAAAAATCATTTTTGCTCGAAAACTTTTAAAACTGTTCGATTTACGTAATGGTGTATGTAAATTTCCTTCGTTTTATTCATATTCATGTTTTATTCGTTACGTAACTCCAGCTCGAATTTCGCTTCGCTATGGTAACGATGTGTAACAAAACTGGACACGCATTCTTTCCCTAAGCCTATTTTGTAATATACAGATTATCCCTTTAATAAAAAAATCGTGATATTGACACCAATCTTGACGTCATTATAATGTCTTAGTGTTAAGATTAATTGTGGGGTTTTTAACATCGTGAAAATCTGTCAAGATAGCGTCAGTTGAATGTAAAAAAAAATGTCGCTCGGAATAGACATTTTTTTTTCTTCTGAAGTTAGGGTGGAAATTAAATGAGGAAACAAGTTTACGTTCATTACTTTTCTTTTCTATTCTACTTACGTCTGATTTGTCATTGAGAATCCTTTTTCTTACGCGTACTATTCTTGCTTCATTTTGTAAAAGAAAAATGAGCCCAAAATTGCTTTATAATTTAAAGAATGTAAATAATTTAATGCATGGTTATATGTTTTGATTTTTATACTAAGTTGCGACAAATTAAACGAATGATAAAAATGTTTGTCATTGCGTTTTTTCAACCAAACATAATGAGAGAGAGATGGCCACGGAGTATAAGTAATTTTCTGTAAGACGTTATGAAGAATGTGAGTATATAAAAATTGTTCCAATTTTAAAGCTCAAATCAGTGATACTTGATTGAAATAAATATAGAACTGTGAGATCGGAAGAATATGAAGAATAATTCAAAATTTTGAGTGACAAAATTCCGTGTACTTTTTTTTCTTCTGTTCTCCAAGGTCTAAATGACTGTGATAGCCAAGTATAATCATGGTCTCAAACTCATGGCCGGTGTTGTCACGTTGATGGTTCTAGTTCTAGTGTTGTTAAAGATCCACCATGTAGAGGGCGTTTGCTTGTTAAATTTGCGTAGGCTTAAAGTCCTCTCGTTGGCGTGGTGTGAAATTTGGAGAGGAGTTGCCAGCTGAGATGTCTTTTCATCACTTGACGGTGGTCATAATTATTAGTTACATTGCCAGTAGCCCTCGTGTTGCTTCAGGGTGTGATAAAAACTAAAATCAAATCAATCTTAAAGGTTTACTATGTATGAATTATCTTTATTATAAGATCGAGATATTTGTGTGTGAAAATTTCATTCTAAAGACTTTCTGATTTTAAAAAACTCGGTTAGAAGAAACTGATAAGAAATTGGTACAAAGAAATATCTGGGTTATTTTGTTTATTAGTCTAATAGTTGATTCTTATTAAAATAATGCAATCATGGACAATATATATAAACAGTTTCGTAAACACTTTATTTAATCTAATTTTTTCTTTTAAAAATGAAGCAGACTCCCTTAACCGACTTTTATATAACTGATTCTCTGTTTATTCGATCGCACACATAAAAAAAAATTACACATTTGCACCTGGCATGTGAAATTCGGGCTTCTAAAACGGAAAAAACCTAAAACTGAAAAAAAAATACAATAAAAAAATTAATCTAATTCGATTTTTCTTTATATAAAAAAAATTCAAATCTGGTGAAAGACTCAACAAAATTTTAAAATTCAACACTGTTCGCTATTATAAGATAGCAATATTACCATTGTGAAAAAAAAATGGAGCTATTTAAAATACTTCTTATGGGAGGCTATTAAAAAATATGTGCTAGCTAAAATTTCGGTTCAATTATTTTTAATATAATTGAGTATATATTTTTACGAATCTGGTTCATTGTCATAGAACAGAATTAAAACAGCAAATTCAGCATCATTTAGAATGATTTTCTGTTGGGCAAATACTTTTGACATATTAATTTTCCAGAATATTTAGTCTTTTCTTTTTTCTTGTCTTTTTTTTAAAAAAAAAAAATATTTCTTTTTTTCTCTTGTTCACCAATATATTTTTTAAAAAAATAGTTTTATATGTTTTTTAATCGTTTCTCAAATCGAAATTTAAGAGAATGAGTTTTCTGAAATGTGCTCTCTCATTAATTCATATTATATTTGATGAATCTTCATAACAAAAACATTAACCAAAAAGCACAGTTGATGTTTGTTTTTTACATCTATCTCAACCATCATATGATTTTACTCAAACATAAATATACCTGCTCCGCAACCTTGAATTAACACGCGTATTTGGTTCACGTGAATCAAAGAGTTACCTTTACCTCATTATTCTTAAGTGAAGAACTTCCGAAAAAAGAATAATTAATGTATGTCTCATTAGTTGCTAATCCTCTGGGAATTTCTGGTGAGTTTTTGAAGAAATCTAAAGTCTATCGATCCAGGGGGCATTGCGGAACTTCTTTTTGTCAGGGATACGAGTTTGAGGACAATTATTGGAAAGGTCATATTCGACTTCTGAGTTATTCATTCAGGTCAAGTCTTTTGACCTAAATCTTCTCATACTGTTTATTTTGTACGTCATTTATCCATAAAAGTCGATTAAAGCTCTAGCATATTCCGTATTTTTTCGAATCTAAGCCACCATCGATTCTAAGGCGCATCCGAAGTTCTCAGCCTTTTTTTCTTTTTCTTCTTTTTTTTTTTTTTTTAAAAAAAAAAAAAAAAATAGTGCATCAAGGTTTATTGATATCCAATATTTAAGAAATTGAAAAAAATTAAAATGAGAGCTAATAAGAAGTGAATAATTAATTTACTTTACGAGTATTAATTTTTTTAAAAATAGATACATGAACCTTTAATTGCTTTAACCGCCAGTATCATGCTCAATTTCACTCATTCAACGAATTTTCCGCCTTCGATTCTAAGCCGCACCCGACTATCAATAGCTTTAAGATTGGAAAAAGTGCGGCTTAGATTCGAATAAATACGGTATATGAATATTTGTTGATGATTTTCTAAATGAATTCTGATGCAAAGAATATTGGCAAATTACCTCATAATTTAAGTCACAAACGTTACTTAGATTACAGAAAAGAAAAAAAAGCTTTTATTTTTTCCTCAATTACACTTCATTAAATATTTTATGTTATTTACTGGAGAGAGCAAATGCCTTTTTCAAGTCAATGTTAGTTAAGTCTGTATAGCAAGGAAATTACTTTTATGTAAACAAAATAACATCTACATATATATGTATAGATAGATAGATAATTTATATATATACAATATTATAAAAGTACCTCATTTGGAGAGAAATGTATTCGTTTCTATATTCAGAAATATTACTTTTAATTACATACAATGCAATATAAATTTTTTGTTTCAGAAAAATCAGAAAAAAATAAAAAAAACTATGAACATTTCACTAAACATTGCTTAATACAAAAGTACCCAATTAATTGTATTAATACTTATTTGAATAAAGATATTTTAAATAGTAAGGATTAAAATTCCTTTATAATCTTATCATTTTTTATAGATATAAACATAGTTACCTCCATATTCTAACATTATATATAGATATAAAATTACTTATTCTCTTAGTTTTATTTAAACCGTAGTAATTTTTTTAAAAATATTTAAATACATTTACAATCCAAGAGTCCCTAAGGCAATGGTAGTATGTATACACACTTTTTAATTTTTTATTTCTATTCTTTTCACACTTTTGCTGTGTGCTACTATTCAGCCCTTCTCATGCTTGAATTTGCATTTGGGTCCAGAATCTGACAATAACTTGTTTATTGTATTTAGATTTAGCGCGGGCTTTGCATTTTTGAATGCAATTTTTAGGTAAGTTACCTTTTCTTGTAATGGATTTTGATATTCTAACCATTATTTTCAATAGGTTTTTGCTCAGTATTGTTTACAGAAAGGGAGAAGGTTGGCTGGCCAAAAAACATGTTCAACCCCACTCTTATATAAATTATTTTATATATAAGAGCTGCCCTAAGTCAGCAATGTTTATAATACTGTAACATCC
>BMAV01004985.1:292566-366143 GCA_019973955.1 Trichonephila inaurata madagascariensis
AAAAAAAAAAAGAAATTCGCAGTAACAAAAGCAACGTGATAAAATAATAACAGTTATGAGTTTTATTTTTTTTACAGAAAAAAAAAACTCTAAACAAAAAATATTGCACAGAATAGTCGAATTTTGTAAAGTTGTAAAGAATCTCGCGGGCCGCAAAATTATTCAAGGTGGTCCACATGCGACCCCCAGGCCGAGGGCCGGACACCCCTGAGCTTCACGATGGCTTTTGGCGACGGACCTCGTAATTTTGAACCATAGTCAAGTGCCGAGGACGACACCTGAGCTGGCACCCCCTCTCCTAACTACCACACCAACGGGAGGACGTTTGAGCTCTCGATATAGATTTAACGGGCATCGCTCCCCTACACGTCGGGTCTTTAGAGGTACTAGGCTCGAACTAGTGACAAGCCAGCCACGATCCGATACGTTGACCCCTCGGCTACCGCTGCCTACACTTAATCGAATTACTATAGAAAATTATAAGGTATTTACATAATTGTATGTGCTGTCTTTCCGAAGAAAGTGTACTCGCTAGAGGCTTTGGAATTTGACGGAGCATGGTTTAAAGTATCTGGAAGAAAGCAATTTCCTAACTGCCCCCGAGTGAGTGTTTGCTACTCAAGAATGAAAACTGTCCCTGGGATTTAGCTTTTCTTTCCGATACTATGAGGCGTTTAAACAATTTAAGTTTATGGCTACAAGGAAAAGATTGTACTTTTCCAACCCTGATAGATCCTAAATCTTCTTTTGTTAACTAACTTATGCATTTTTTGTCTCCATTTTTTGAGAAAAAAAACTTAACACATTTCCCATTAATGTACAGGAACTATCCACTACAGTTAAGAATTCTCCGAGATATGATAGGCTTAAAAATGTATCATTACACTTTGCAAGATTCGTTCAGTGCAAGGTTTGATGATTTTCAGGATGATGAAAAAAAAAAAAAGGCTGATCTTTTCATAATTTCTATGAAAGACGTTAATTGTTGCCACTGGCGTAGCTAGTTCTGAGTGGGCCCTGTATCAAAATTCCTTCGGGGCCCCATTTCACGTATCAGAGCCCTGTTAGTGGGACTGTAGTCTTACATGTTGGGGCCCCTGTAGCTTCGGGACCCCGTATCATTGATACGGCTGATACGGCGGTAGCTACGCCCCTGTTTATATCTTAGATAAGTACAACTATTTATATTATAAAGTATAGGAAGTCGAGACAAATTTTCCAAAAAGTGAGACCTTGTGAGCAACTTGCGCCCGAAGTTTCTCTCTCACCGTCTTGCCTACCTAAGGGTGTGGGAGGAATGAAAGCAGAACCAGAGAATTCAATAACCACAATTATTTATATTTAGTCAGACAAACTAACCAACAACAACCTATTCCTAAAGTGAATGTCCAATGAGTAGCACAGAGAAAGCAATGATTATTAAGCAAATATGCGGAATCGGCTTATTTAAATCAACCTAATCTATCGTTGATTACTAACCTCAAATCTACTAATTCAACACAGTGGCAAAACACCACTCTTAATTTTTACTTGAGAAAGTAAACCTTCTTCAATCTTACCTGCGTAGCGAATGTAGCTGTTTCCTACCTCCTTCTTTAGAATTACAAAACTCTGACTTTATATAGTCGAACTAAAATCTGAATATTATGGTTTCTTCTTGAGGGGATGGCTGTGAATTAAACGCGAATGCTAGCCCAAAGATTCCCCAAGAGGATTAGTGAGAGGACGCGTATAGATTCATCACAACGTTAACTTCAGGCGATATGAGCCACAAATAATTTGCAAGTGTACCTTTGTTAAAAAAGAAGAAAAAAACCGTTTTAGGCTGTTTTCCCTGTAGAGTTAATGTTAAAATATTACCCGTGGTCTATAAACCAGGCTTCGGAAACCTATGGTACGCGTGCCACATTTCGCACGTGGTACGATTCTCAGCGGCACACAACAAATTTGTCAATTTTTGAGTGGATGTAATTTGATAATTTTGAAATGGAACTTAATGAACTAACACTTTCACAGAATTATTGAAAGCAAAATTTATGGAATTACGAAAAAATCTGGAAGATAACAGCAATGATAAATCGATAGCTATTTTAAATTGTTGGGTGTCATTGTTGGAGAGATTTGAATGAAAAAAAGTTACAGGGACTTTTCTTTCCGCCTTTAGTTCTACATATCCATGTTAACAATTATTTTCCCATATAAAAAATATTTTGAGCCCGCACAAAGAAGTTTAATAACTGAACATTCAGAATCATGTCTAATTGAAAGTAAAAAAATTATATCTCCTTCTTTTTGCGATATATGAAGCAGAGCGGTGTAGGAACAAGATGATTCACCTTAAAATATTTTTTTAATTACCTAAATTTAAGGAATTCTTATATTTTATGTTGCTTATTTCTTATTTTAATAAATATGTTTCAAAGATACATAATATTGTACAATTTTAATTTCTTATATATTTTGAAGGAATAGTTATACTGTATGTTGTTTATTTTTATGTTGATAAATATATTTTAAAAATGATGCAAAATTAATGCATAATAATATTCTATAAATCTGTATTTTTGATCTCTATTCTCTAATTTGGCACACATTTCCGTGATAATCAAATTGTTTGAAATATTTTCTACTGCCTGGAACTCTGAATCATATTGGTAGATTTGTTTAGTACAAAAAAGATACAATGTTGCTGAACCCTGGTCTAAAGTATTATATATATGCACGGTAAGACACAATATATATATATATATATCTACTGTGTATAATCTTAATCTTAAGTTGAAAGCATTAATTTTTAACATTTCTATATAAACCACAAGTAAAATTAAAATTTAAGAAATTCGGTCTAGATTTATTTAATTAAAAAAAAATCTGCATAGCACTTGTATATGCCAATTTATATAGTTTAACACATGTAATATAGATTAGACACTGTTTCCCATTTCAAGCACGTTTAAATAAAGGATTTTTAAAATTCTGTAAACTTATTTTTAATAAATATAATCAACATTTTTTTTCGTACTCTATTCCGAGAAATTATAAGTAACTTAAGAAATTTAAAAATTGATTCATGGTAATCAAACACGTTCGAGAGAATTAGGATTTCAATGATAATGAAGATAATATCCTGACTTGATTTGGAATCTCTCCTTAGATAGTTTCTTAATTAGTGCTATTTCAAATAAAAAGTAAACGTGGGCTTCAAAAATATCGTACATTTCTGATTTATCTCAATTTGAAACACAAAAGTGTAAAGCAGTAACTAGATAACAGAACTGCAATATTCCTTTAAGCAATGTTAAAATTAAGTTACTATTTACAGACTGTAAATCTAATGAAGTTGGAAATCAAATATTTTTAGAAGTTAGAAGCTTAAAGCCACTTTTGAAGTATGAAAAATTAGACTGTTTCTAATATTGTATTGGCTTGCACTCTTGATGAAAAGAGAAAGCGCTGTTGACCCCGCTTGACCTGGTGCCGTATGATGGAGCTAAAGGGAAGCGACGCTGGATGGCTGAGCTGGAAAGAAGCTACACACACACACATTACTGCATTGAACCGGAAACTTAGGTGATCTAGATTAAAAACTTATATCGGCATTTAGGCACTACACAAGTGTATGATGAGGAGAAGGAGGATTTTATGTTTTATCCATTAATTAATGTACGAAATCATTAAATAAAGATATTTTTGTGTGATGTCAAAAAACACCAACCTGTACTACAGCACTATACTCAATCACAACATTATTTGGAAGCGAGTGTATACTGTAAAATATGCACATAATTAAATTAAACACTGTACGAAAATAGAGTGGGAATGCTGGGGTTGCTGCATGTTAACATGTCACCTACAGAAATTATGAAGAATGAAGTGAGGTTATGGATTTATTATTATTTTTTTTGTATTAGTTAAATGTCTTGTTTTAGTTTAATACATGTAGTGTGAAATTTCAAATTTTGAGTCAAAATTTAGCTAGCTCATAACTTACAGAAAATTTCCATTAAAAAAAATAATTTTCCTTATGTATCATTATTTCTTTTTATTAAAGAATCTCAGAGAAATCTAGGAGTAGAGCAAAACGGGCTAATAACTGCAACAGAAATGAGTTTCCATTCTTTTAAATTTATACAGGTACGATAAGGACAGTGTTTTATTATATTCAATCAAGGCCCCAATTATTCCTGGAATACCAGATTAAAAGTGGAAGTGTAAAGAGAGAAATATGATGACTCAGTCATACAACCTGGAGATCCATTTTCAGTTGCACTAGTATAACGTTTATTAACAAAACCAATATAATAGTCGTTTGACATATATTAAGAGATAACCTCAATCAGAAACTACTTTTAGATATCACTGGTGTGGCCTCCTAGATGTCAAGTTCATAAACACGCGGTCAGCGAGCCGTGAGTTCGAATCCTGGTGTAACTAAAGACCCGCCGCGTAGAGGTGTGAAATTTTGGAGATTGGGGTGCCAGTTCAGGTGTCATTCTCGTCAATTGGCCGAGGTTCAATTACGAGGCTCGTCACCAATAGTTTTCTAGACCGTTCTCATACTGTTTATTTAGATTTAAATTAAAAACTAAAACCAATTGTCTTTGTGGATGAATTGAGGATGCAGTTCATATACTTTGTGCTCCATTGCACATTCACAAAAAATTATCATTTTACTGAGCTGAAAGATATATCCAGTAAATTAGGGCTTAGCTCTTTAGTTAATAATTCATACATTCATATGAAGTAAATATATATGTATATTGTTGTTTCTAAAACTACCTGTCTGACGTAGTCAGATCGAGGCCTACGAAATTCATCGTGGCAAGGGGCTAGATGTACACCTGTCGTTGGCCTTAGCCTTGAGCACCATACGATTTAGCTCGGTGAAATTCCCAAAGGGAAGGAATGAATGTTGCCAGAACCTGTGAGACAGGTTTAACTTCTTTACGATAGATGGCGACACCACCGATCTCCACCTCCACAATTTAGGCATGGAACTGGAAAGGAGGGAAATATTCTCCAGCCCCTTGCACTCGTGGTTTCAGCTGCGACCACCCACAAGACTTTCGGACCCACTGATTTAACGAGCACGTACTCCGTGTGTACTCAGAGGGTATTTGGTGGCATCGGGCATCGAACCCAGGCCTTCCAGTCTGGAATCCGATGCTCTAACCCCTAGGCTATCCACCGACCAATACATATGTACATATAAAAAATATTTGCTGTGGTCAGACTTGATAAATGCTGGTTCAGCTCTCTTTCTAAATATTTTGTATCATATATTGTATTTGCCTTTTTTTTTCTCTGTAAATAATTTGCATGTACTTTACTCTTTCAAAAGGATTTTGTGCTTGATATGTATATACTGTGGATAATTTAATACGAAGAACTTATATAATTTATATTAAACACACACAAGTTCTATTTAAACTTGTCTGTATGAAGAGAAACTGTGTAATTTCTGTTAAACAAGTTCTGTTTAAATTTGTCTGTAGACTTCTGTAAAAAATAATATTTATCTCCTCAACAATGACTGAGTACGGGGTTGGGTGTTTCCTGGAGGGGCAATTTGCAGCTCTAAGACCTTTGGGTGAGCTCGGTCCTCTTGACCATTTCGCCAATAGCCCACGCGTTGTCTTAGAGGACGGTAACAACTCGGTATCAACGGTTACAAAGTACAATAGTTCTATAAATTATTAGATCTCTTTCATCATAAGCATAGAAACTTTTCTTACAGAATATAAATAAAATAAAAAGCTAAAATCAGAGAGGTTTAGTTGTTGTTGTTTTTCAAGTCATGTGTATTGTTATAAATTTTCCAATAAACTAAACGTTTTTCTTCAGAAGCTAAGTACTGAATTTTTAATTACTTGCACAATTATTTCTGTATTCAACTTTTCTAAATATTTCCGTGCAGAAAAACTTTGTACTAATACGTTTTAATAAAACCTATATTTGTAAAAATAAGAGATTCGTGAAAATTATTTACTGTTTAGTAGTAACTGAGATATTTCGGCAGTTGAACAACTGGTCTCTGCTCTCAAAAAAGAAAATCTGAACTTGTTCTAACCCAAGAATATTAGTTGAGAAATAGAAGACACATTCTTCGGCTAAGGTCGGGCCAAGTTCTAAATTCGGAGGTCGAGTAGAACTCCCCACATTATGTCAAAGAGTCACTACTACATTAAGATGGCACAAGAGATTAGATTTCAATCACGCATGTCTTGGACAAAACCGTTTGTGTGAGTGAATCAAAAAGCAATTATCAAGAGTGGAGCACTGAAGAGAGAGAGAGGTTACTGTGAGGTCAAGAACAAACGAAGAACACACTTTTCAGTGGTGAATCTGTATATTATATGTTAGGATGTGACAATGAGTTTAAAACAGTATGCATAAAATATGTCGCAATAGTTAGATGCCGATTTCGGTGTAAAGTTAGATAAACTAGGTTTTGAGTCAATGCAATAAAAATATAATTTTAATATTTTAAAAGTTTTAAATTAGATTTCTCGAGGAAAGTTTAAATTTCGATCATTTAATTTATCAACACACAAGATGTAACCTTGATTACTTTACTACTGAAAAATTGGTATAAAAACAAAAGTAAGATTTTCTAAGAAACAAATTTGAAATAAATTCGATTTTGGATAAATTTCTTCTCAATGTGACTTGCTAAAAACAAATGAAACTTGTCGTAGTACCTCCACCTCGTGTTGGTTGAGGTGAAAGTCACGCTCATTACCCATATACTGGGAGGATCCGAACAAATAAGTGCCATTTAGGACACGAAATGATAACCAGTAGATATTTACAATAATTCATTTTTATTAATGTAACGTTAAACCTGATTACGTGGTATGTAGACAAAACAATGAACTAGTTGAAAATGATGTGTGTTTGTCTTTAATGAGATGCAACCTCTGAAATCTATCCCTAGGGAAATCTACTAGCTTCTGATAACGACTGTAGTTCAGGAACAAGTGACTATAACTCTGGCTGTACTGCCGTGGCTATAGGGTCTACCTATCTTACGATTTATATTCTTTCAGTAGAAACGTTTATTTGGGGAGTGGAGCTGTTCTATCTCAAAGTGCCAATTTGGCTGGATTGAAAAAACCCGAGTTAGAGAGGATAGACTTCGTGAATAGCCCATTGTTACAAACTATGCTTCGACTGAATAATTCAAGAGGCTTAAGATATAACTGTTTGAATTAGAATTTTAGATGGTTTTTACTATTTTTAAGTTTTATATTATTTTAGGTTTAAGTGATTGTTATTTTTTTTAGGTTCTTATTTTAACTATCAGTTTATTTAAAGTTAAGAAAGAGAAAAGGGGCTTTTTTTATTTGTATTTCTCCGAAATATTCTTTTGAATGATGAACAGTGGAAGTTTTTTTTTTCATTCTTCTCTCTTTCTCTTTCATGTTCCATCGTTAAGAAACTAGAACAAAGTTCTATAGGTAATTTTTTGTTCTTAATTCTTTATCTGGGAATGATGAGACTTTTGAAATACAACTTATTCATATTTTTGTACTACAATAATGATGTAATGTTCTGCAATTTGTGCAAGTTTATATTTTCTATTTGCAAAAATAAGTAAAAAAAACATATTTCTAGTGTTTTTTTTTTTTTTTTTTTAATTTCTTAATGTGTACGTCGCTTACTTTCAGTAAATATACACACATACGAGCATTAATAAATACAGTGAAATTATAATAAGAAACGGTTTTCTTTTCTCTAAGAATCTTTCCTTGTGATACCTCAATTAGAATTCAAAATGTCGAAGTTAGTACGTCTACATATTGAAATAAATTAAATTATATAACAAAAATCATTTATTTTTTAACTACTTTAAATTTTTCAAATTTGTCTTGATTGCGGAAATTGAAGACGGGAACAAAGTTTTTACGGGAGGAAGTTGAAATATAGTGATAAGTTTCCCTCAAAATATTATTTGACCTTTTTAATACTAAATGTAATATTTTAATTCACAAGTTTCTTATTAAATTTTTAAGTTTAATTATTCAGAATTCTTAAAAATTTCTCATTAAAATACCATTTGATAATTAAAATTTGGTACAATATGCACTAAATATGGAAATTACTTAGGTATAGATATTTTTAGTAATAAAAAAATATTAGAAAAAAGAATATCAATGAGATCCAAATAAAACAAGCAAAAGCTTGAACTAAAGGTTACAAATCATTTTCCATCATCAAAGAAAGAGGAAATGAAAAATAATTTTGAAAAATATGATCTACACCAGGAAAAAAAATCGGAATCCAGAAGAATTTTGATACCTCGATATTTTATTTCTTCAGATTCCCGAAACTCAAGATACCACTAAAACTGACATTTATATTTCAAAAGTTTTCTCTATGAATGACTTCGTTACGGTTTTATTCTATTTTTTATTAACATTGCATTTTGAAGCTGGATGTGAGCTTTTGGCAATGGACCTTGTGATTTCGAACCTAGTTCAAGTGACGAGGATGTGTGTATTTGAGATAGCACCCCCTTTCTCTAAACTTCAACACCACACCACTCAACATCATCCCTTCTACACGGCACTAGGATTCGAACCCATGCTACGAGTTTGCGACGATACATTTTGTTACAAATGTACTCGAAAAAATATTAACATAAACTGTAGGGAATAAATACTATCCCTTTTGGTTTTCATTACCTCATGCCGAAATATTTTCGTTTGTTAATATTTCCCAAAGTCAAAGAACCCGCCTCAGAGAATTTATTCACTTCATTAAATTTCTCTCAATATAGGTTCAACTTTATTTTGGGAAATGAACATAAGAAACATGAGAAAAGAACCATTGCGAAGAAAGAAATGGTGATTTTAAAATGAACTTCTTAATAGAATCTATCTGATGTTTTAATTTTGGCACTTATTGCAGCCCTTCGACCGATTCCCAGAGGGATTTATCACTTGGCATTCCCAAGTGGCACAGCAAGAGGTCACCCCATCCCAATTTTAATTACGCCACTGTGTGTGTGTGTGCCTCTTTGGGCCGGAAATGAATTCCTCATACCTAACACAGATTGCCTGTGAAGTGACTTGTTGCGAAATGTTACCTTTTCTCATTTCTCCATTTTCATAAGATTCAACTTCCTAGAAATGTAAAGGAATATTGTGCTGGGGTGGCTAACCCGAGGCACGCGTGCAACAGTGTGACACGGCTGAGTTGTAAGAGTGGCACTCGAAGACTTATTGAAAATTTACAAAATTTGAAAAATGCTAATTATTAATTTTTTTACTGTTTTATTGAAAGGTGGTTGTCTCAGACAAAACAAAACATCCAAATTTATTTTAAATACACTTAATTAAATTACAATAGAAAATTATAATGTAGACAACACTCCTTCATTGTTGTGTGCGTTGGTTTCCCAAAGGAAGTGCATTCGTGAGATTCAGAAATTAGAGGGAGCGTGTCTTAAAGTATCTGGAAGAAAACAATGAGCTGCCCAGTGAGTGCTTGCTTTTCAAGAATGAAGATAGGCTTTGAGATATTTAGCCTTTTCTTACTGATACTAAAAGACATTTAAAAAAATTTAAATATAAGATTATAAGGAAAATATTGTTCTTTTCCAATCCTGATATCTTCTTTTTAATGAACAAACTTTTGCTTTTTTTGTATCGATTTTGGAGAAAAAAGAGAAACTGATGCACAACCCGATTTTGTTTGTACCTTCGAGAACTAATCTTAATGTAAAAAATCTACACATTGAATACTCAGTAAAATATTTACAAATTGAAAAACCGCATTAAGAAAGTACTGACTGTTTAATAATTATTTAGAATTAAATTTTCTGATTATCCATTTCTATTTTATAACTAACCTAGCTGATTGAAACTGAAAAAAAAAATTAACAATATACTTAAGTTCGTACTTTTGTCTTATTTATTATATTATTTTTAAATTTCCACCTCTTAGACTTGCATAAAATATGTGTTATTTGCGTAAAAATTCCATAATAAGCCTAAAAGTAACATTTTTTTCATATTTTCATACTCTTTTGTTTGTTGGAAAAGTTGAAAGTGGCACGCATAATTTTTTTATCACAAATAGTGGCACTCTTCTCAAAAAGGTTGGCCACCCTTGTAATATTACACCAACTTTAAAAATGGTTTTATGGCACTCTCTTTAAGTTTATTTTTAACTGATTTTAAAGTAAAGGATCATAGAACAGAATATTATTTCGGATACAAAAAAATTCCACACTTTTAATATTATTTTATAATTACAGCATACGAAGCAGCATTATATGCCATCAGTATACTTTACACATAAGCAACTCATTTTTTAACTTAAATCAATCCATATTTTTCCTCGAGAAGGGTTGTTGTACATTTCATTCGCAATGGATGTACTAAGTAATTTATTAAATTTACGAATTAAAATTTAAAAAAATTACATATTTACAGAGATTTTTAAATTTTTTATAGAACCCATAATTAACATGAATGTATGTGTTATGATAATCAAAAGAACATAAACATCTACTAACTTTCGACATTTTTCTGACTGAAAATGAATTCTGAGTTGGATTTTGTTATTTGGTATTAGCCTTGTAATTAGTACAGTCACGATTTCATAACAAAAGGCAGGAATGAGGAACTTATTTAAGCTTGAAGGTCGCATTAATGAATCTATAAAACGATAAAACCACAATTAAAAAAAACCTTCATTCGAATATATTGTAAAATACAGGAAATCTCCTTCCGGCAACTGGAAGGCTGGATATATAATATTCATAATTTTATACGCGAGATTTAAAAGCAAATTTTTATTTTAGAAAACTCTGTGAGAGTTCTCTCTCATATTTGTGGTTGATTCTTTAAATCTGATTTTATACTCTCTTATCGATCATTCATTATTTCTTAAGTAAACCCACAAAATCATTTTCCAAAGTCTTTTATGCAGATGAATTGTACTTTTTTTTGTTATGTATTTAATTGCGTTCTTAGATGCCACTGGAAAGTGAAATTGGTGTAGCCAGTGACTGGGCCAACTGGACCAGGCCCAGGGCCTCACCGTCGATGGAGGCCTTGTTTCATTCTCGACTTTGTCTTAATAAGATCATGACTCGGATGTTTTTTGTCAAATATTATTCCCATCCATATTCTCCGAAAAACGGGGAATTTCATACTGCATGTCAAGTGGCAAAAGTGTGGTAAGACTGTATTATTATGTGATGACCGTTGTTCACACACATGTCTAGGCAAAGGCCTAATACTAAAAACAATCATTCAACTCATTTAGTCGAAATACGGCCATCGGTCGAGACGGTTTGTGCATAGATTTGTGAGATTGTGAGTCATGCACACATATGTTTCAAATTACCATTTGTACGAGTATTTGGCAATGTATGCTATATACTGTCTACTTTTAAAGATCACAGGTAGGGCCTGCTTTTGAATAGGGGCCCAGGGCCTCAAAAAGTCTTAAGACATTCGTGGGTGTAATGCAGTGTTTCTTAAACAAGGGGTCATGACCCCAAATCGAATCGCGTGACTTACAGCTGAGGTCCCCAAAAATTTTACAATTTTTGATACATCTTTTTGAATAAAATAACTTGCCCACCATTAACAAATAGTTTAACACATTGTATCTGATATATAATCGAGACAAGAAAATACAGAACTTTTTGTCTTAAATTATAATGAAACCATTTATTTTATTTGTTCTGCACATATGTATAATTTACCTTATAATAACATTATGTAATGTTTTATCTTGTTACTTAATTAAAATTCTATATCGTTATATTCGAAGTAAAAACTTATTGCGGATGCTTATTACTGCAAAAAACAATAAGAATGAAACACATATAGAAGTACCCAAGCGTGTGTAAACGTTGTGTAATACTTATGGGGTCACGCAAAATTTTTGTTCAAAAAATGGGGTCGCCACCCGAAAACTTTACGAATCTGGTGTAGTGAACAGAAGAGAATGATGTTACGAATCGCACTTCTTTTTAATGGGAAAAATATCGTTGACTACATTATAGTTGACGTGGATTAAACTATAGTTGAACTAGAATACATTGTGGATTTAGACATTAGCGTGTGTGTGTATATAGTCTAACTTCGCGAGTTATTAATTATGATTTGCATTTTCTTTCCATTTCTTTTAAATTAATTATTATAATTATGTTTACGTCTCAAGCTGAGGCTTACTTTGGCTAGACCTCTCAAGGAAAGAGTTTGTAAATTAACAAGTTAAATTAAATGTGTGAAGTATTGAATTCTTCATCTGCCTTGTATGAGAACCACTGTGTGTGTGTGATTCATTACAAAGCTCTTAAATTACTTAAGTTAGTTTAAAAAACAGGCTTCATAAGAAATATAAAAAACTACTACCACAGATACGCTTCCTGTTTATGAAACAGGAAAAATTTAAAGGATACTTGCAATTGATATTTGAACCAAATATTTACTCTAAAACTCATTTCTGTTAAATAAGAGGCAAATTTAGATATGAAATCAACTAATGAAAATCAATTCACTTACGAAAAAAAAAAATCAAATGAGAGATCAAAAACTAAACGAGAAAGGTTATTATGATTGAAACTGAATGTTAATTGTTCAATTACAATACATTATTATGTTTGAACATATTAACAAAAAGTACGAAAGAGTATCATTTTCACAATTCTCGAAGGAAACGTGTAGTTGTGGTTTTTTACGATAATTAAAAAGACATGTCACTTTTTTTAAAAAAAAAATTGTATTCTGTATAGGCCCCACTTTCCTATTTTACAAAACTTTAGATATTTTCATATTACAAAGTATTAATCGAATGGAAAAATTAAAATATTTATGATAAGCGAGTGCCATGATAAGAAGAATATATATACTAGAGGTGTCCCTCTATTTAGAATACACATCATCGCAGAAAGCATATTTAGAATTCACGTCAGATAATTTAAAAGTAAGTGTGATTATAAACTATTATTTAAGTAACTTATCAACATAGAAATGAAGATCGTTGCTGCAGGAAAATCTTTCTGGCAAAGACCGTGGGAAATAGACCTCGGGGCAGACCCCTGCTAAGATGGATTGACTGTGTCGAAAAAGATCTTAATATTTTAAAGGTTAAAAACTGGAAAACAGTTGCCAAAAGTAGAGATGCTTGGAGAAGGCCAGGATGCACCCAGGGCTGTTAAGCCATTGAAGAAGAAGCAACATAGAATAAAAATATATGAAAGAAATTGTAAAAGGATTTTACTTCCAACACACACACACACATTAAAATTATTTTAGTAGGCCGCATTTGACGGTATTTGATGGCAAGTCTCCAATCCTTGGCGATACGAATGGTAGTTCAATATTTAATAAGCTGTTGACTTGTCAGAAATAATAGGTCAAGAGAGAACGTACTAGCTAACTGGACTGCATTTAGAAACTTGGAGACTGTCCTTGTATCCTGCTCGTCATTGAAGTGAGATTTAAATCATGAAATCAGTTCTTAATAGTTTATTGTCAAGTTCTCGAACAGTGGCGTACACAAGGATGGGATTTGGGGGTTCGAATTTCCCTCACAGATCAACAGATTTTTAGTTTTTAGCATAAAAATTGTGTCTTGGGACTTACGTTTATACTATTTTTTAAATATAATGTATTCTTTAAAAGTAGTCTGAGTACGCCACTGCTTGGAAAGAGAATTGTCAAAATAATAAAAAACAGAATATATTGAAATATTTTCATACAAAAAAAAAAGAAAGAAAGAAAGAAAAACAGCTGAATGTACTGACCAAGTATCACTCATTTTGCATTACTTCAGATACATGATGATGATATGCTCATTTGCTTAAATAATTTGCTTACTTATCTTTTAAAAGTATTAATAACATATAATAATGTAGCTATATATAAAAACTTTTTTTTTTCTTTTATCATTATAAGATTAACATAAATTGCTGAAAGTCTTCAATAATCCCTTCTCCTTCGTCGAACTCTGATCATGTACAAATTTTTCTGGTTTGTCCCCCCTTCTTAGGATTACATAACTTTAGTCATACCTGTAAAAAACTACGGAATGAATAAATTCAATAAACATTGTTCTAGATTCATTCGAGAACTATCGAATATATATTCCATAATTTTGAAAGCCATAGGCGACCTTACTCCACTGACTTCCACACCTTGCCCAGTGAGGACTTTAAGAACCAATTGAATTAACCATACAGCAGCTCCCATTATTTCGGCCATTATATTCGGAACTTCTAACCACTTATTCCTCTGTGATCCGCGTGGTTTTTTTTTTCCCTTCAATTTAATTAAAAATTAAGGTAAATTATTTTCTAACGTTTGTGAGAAAATTGTGGAATTTTTTCAGCAAATGCGAAAAGTAGAATCTGTCGCAGAGCATAAAAATTTTTTACAGTAAAGTGATCTTTACGTTTTCTTAAAGAATTTTGCTTAAATTCATTATTATGCTTTCACATTCATCAGCTTATCTAAAAAATATATAAATTAATTTTTTTTTATTTCTAAAATTTTCTCTTAACAGGTACTTATTTAGAGACTTGTGTCCTAAGTTTTAGATAATAACTGAATAATAAATAATATAGTACTAGTTTTTGTCAAGTTTTCGGTTTAAATTCTTTTTTAGCTTCAGAATAGCATTAGAAATTCACAACGAGATACCGGTTTCAACGGAAATGAGTCAGTTACAAGATCCCCGTCGAGAACTTGTAAATTGCGCTTGTAATGCAAATATACTTAAACCTTTATTATATTTATATTAGAAATTACTTCAGTATTTTCGTTTGGAAATAATTTCATATCGTCACCATTACTTCGTAATGCAACTCTTGTGTAATTGTAATCAAAATATTTCAATAAATATACAGAAGGCTGTATGAAAGTGAAGAAATTGAATTAATTCACTTCAATGCGCTTTAAAATTAAAGTTTATAGAATGTGCGATTGCAATTAGGAATTAAAATAAATGTATTTGCTGAAAAAAAGTATTATTTTATATTTCCTTTTTTTTTTAAATTTGTGGAATTGTGAAAAAAATAGTTATTGAATTTAGCTGAAGTTCAAAGTTATTAGATTAATTCTTACAAGAATGTGTTGTTTTTGAAATGCATACACTTTACACAAACTATCAAGTACTCTCTAGTGTATTAATCAGTAATTTTTTTTCCATGATTCTCGACTAAAGTATTCCGAAACCTATAAGAAATTGCATACATCGATAAAATTTCAATGGAATGCTACTACATTTTTTAAGAGATTAAGCAAAACTTGACCATGACATATCTTCAAATATTTAATGGTACATTAAATTGAGTTCAATTTTATTGTTTGTATTTTTATAGAACAAAAAACCGATGAAGAAATGAGTATTACTCTCTCTAATTACATCTTGTAGAGAATAACAACATAATTTAATGATTTTCTGGATTTGATTTTCATAAGATGTTTTTCTTGGAAAACAAAGATTGAATTTCATCATATTTTCGAGAAACTCATTGTTTTGGTAATTTATTCCTATCTTTTTTTAAATTCCAAAATTAATTAAATTTATGTTTAATGACTCGAAATCTTTGAATTTTCGTTTTATAATGATTTTCGATTTTTTTTTTCTTAATTTCCTTATCCCTTATTGTGTGTAATTTTATTTCGAAATCAAATTCATTTTTAATGAAGGTATTCTTTTTAGAGAAATGTGCTAGGGAATGAGTTGTAACTTTCTACATCATTAGTTCTTAATATTTTGCAACCGAGAAGAATCTTCACGTAAGTGAAATATTTGACAAAAAGAAAGTATTTTATATAAAAAAAAAATAATAATGTAGTTACACACCCACTTTTATTTCTCTTAGGTTCAAATTCTAATATATTCATCCCAGTGGCGTACCCTGCCCTTTCTCTTGAGGGGGGGGGTACATTCTAAGAAACACGAGGATGAAAGCACCAAGGGGTAATATCTATGATAAAAATTAAAAATCTGTTGTTCTACGGGAGGGTTGAAACCCCAACCCCCCTTGTGCACACCGCTGATTCATTCTGTACATATAATCGGAATGTTCAAAAAGTTATTTTGAAAATTAATACTTTAGAAGTTATTAACAAATAGAAATTAATATCATGAAATAAAAATTATCATGCAAAAATTAACATGTAAAGAGGAGTTTTTATGCAAAATTGAATGTGTAACGCAGTATGAAATTTTATTTGTGGTATTTGACATTAATATCTTATAGAAATTATATCATGTAAAAATTAAGATGTAAAAAGGAATTTTATGCAAGAGTGAACGTGTAACGCAATGTAAAATTCTATTTGCAAGAACCCTTTTAACAGGCTTCGATTTAACCGACCTTCCGTTTAACAGACCGCTCAGTTGCGGAAGTGAGTCATACGTATTTGTCTCTATAGCCTACATTGTTTTCCCCCCTATTATTGTGTTAAATGCTCTATTCAGTTTGACCAGTGGACTCATTGTTGCGCGGGCTTTGTTATTGTTTTATGCGAGATATGTATATGGCTACTTCTATTCACTCACTGTGATTTAGTGCATGGAAAAGTTTCTTTGGGAAAATTAACGAAAACCGAAATGCATTGTACTAAAAATGGTAGAAAAGTTTACAATATTTTAGCTTAAATATTACACTGATTTATTTAATACGTGTGAATATTTGTGAGATGTTTTACTGCTCACGTCTTTTGAAATGTTTGTGGTTTTCCGTGTAATTCTGTTTATTTTAAATATATAAACTGGGCAAATCACATCATTATTTGACCAAGATGTTTGTCATTCTGTAGTCGGTGAAGAGAGAGCCTAGTGTGTTTTTCAAAAATCCGTAGGGCGCCTAGCTTTGAACGGAGGTCGGATCAAGACCTGTTCGAAATTATGTGATTCACAGTCTTCGGGTTGCATTTGCTTCGATATGAACTCTGACCTCCGTTCCCGGCTTACTCGGGGTCAACATCCTAACTTCCCCGAGACCCGGGGTAGGGTACCAAAATACGGTGGATTATTGGCACCGAGGTCATGTAGGTAATAGAAATATATAAGAACTATACATATAATTGAAAATATGTATGCATTTAGTCTCTTTGTAGGTAAACTTGAGAAAAGACTGAAAATGTATTTTTTGCAATTAATGCGATCAGGAATGTTATGTAATTATTTGCCTTTATATATCTGTATGGAATTCGTGCATAATACAAATCTATAAATTGTTTGTTCTCATATATTCATGTTTTAATATCATAGTTATTAATCTAAAAAATTTCAGAGAAGTTACATAAATCTGAATATAGTTCAAATTTAAATAAAGTACGATTTTCGAAGCGGATAAATATATTTTTTGAAATCCACATAACCTCGAAAATTTTGAAAACGAAATGAGAGGATTATGAATTTTGACTTTCAAAGCATATTTCAATATTCTTTTCTATATTTAAAATTCTAACGTCATTTCTATGATTTAAAAAATGTTGATAAATAGTTAGAAAAGTATAAAAATAAATTTCTAGTTTAATACGTACTTTCTGATACTCTTTTAAAAGAAAGCTTAATTCTATAAGGAGACTGTGCGAATTATTAAAAGAAAGATTCAAAAGTAAGCCCACATGTGTAATAAAATACAAATAATAGCTCATAAGTTCGGTAATGTTATAAAGATGGTATAAATATTCACAAAAATTTATTACTGAAAAGTAACAGAATGTAAAGCCCTTTTTTAAATAATTGCTTAACTTTAAGCACACACACAAATAACACAATTCAGCCAAAATATAAGTTTAGATATATACTTAACATCATTGATAGAAAACGTGTATGGAGAACATACACAATTCACACAAAAATTGTTTGTCTCGAATAATGTAGCCAACATCGCCATAAAGGCGATAAATGACATATGTTGCTTCGGGCGGGAAATTGTTGCCGAAGAATTTTTTTTAATGATTGTTTATGCACAGTTGCTATTCAACAATTTGTTCCGTTTCGCTAGTCGAAGAGAAACAAATTGTTTCTAAAGAATAACATTTCGCTAGTCGAAGAGAAACAATTCGCTTCTTAAGAATAATTTGCTAACAGTTTTCGCAGATAAATAATAATTTTAGATGATTGATTATTATCTTGAAAAATAAAAGAAGCGCTCACCTAATCTAAATTACAAATCTAAACTATTGCGTGAACAGCACCAATATTTTTTTTTTACCCGTGACTTTTCTCTAATTTAGAATGGTTATATTAAAGCTTAATTGAGTAAAATGTCATGAAATAAATAAATAAATTTATTTTTTATGAATAGAAAGACAAGAAATGTATCAGTAATATTTAGTATTTTGTTATTTATATATAATCAGGAAAAACTCTCTTGGATATTTGAGGCCATTTCGTAAGATTTCTGAAAAATCATTGACTGTTATTAAAAAAAAAAACTACAATTATTTAATATTACCTTTGCATTTATTTTTAATTAAATATTGATCAGCCATTTATATCCGAAATACGTTTTAAAAACATTTTATCATTCTGCTATACAAGTGGCGCACACAAGGTGGGGGGCTCCTCAGGTCCGGAACCCCCCAAAGCCCTTGATTTTCTTTTTCGATTGATTATAATCTTATGTATATAGTAAGTAAAATTTAATTAAGTATTTGTAATTAATAATTAATTTTATTAAATAATGCTAATTATTCATTCAATAATTAATTTTTTACTGTTTTTTTTTTATTCCCGAAAATCGACAAAATCAAAAGAATAAATTGGGCGGTGTATTGGAGCATGATACGAGAATAGTGGACTTTCGACCCTGAACCCCCGCCCTTGAAAAATTCCTGTGTGCGCTACTGTGCTATACATATGCAAAGAATAAAAAGTAATTTTAAAGTAAATATATTTAAAATAAATCGGAATTTTGTTCTATTTTACCATGTTTTTATTAACTCGCTTTCTTGTATGTCTGTTCGGGTGAAATTTTGTAATTGATTTTAAACTATGAGCTAGAGACTTGAAATTTTGACCATAGCTCAGAAGTTGATGACAATGCATGAAAATATGAAAAAAGAAGTAAAAAAAAAAAGGAGGAGAGAATGATGAAGAAAACGAAAAAGACGAAAACAAAAATTATATTTTTTAGTCCTTTATAAAAACATGGTACATTAAGTTTCTTTTAGATAATATGCTTGTCTAATGTGAAAAGGAAATGTTAACTTTTTATAATTTGTTTCTACTAGTATCCACTCTAATTTGTCATCATTTATTTCAATCAAAAACTCTTAACCAGTCCAAAGGAGTAAATGTCCAATAATTCATTCCAGACAAAAGGAGAAAGTCACAAAAGAGATGGGTATCTCATTGACCTAACCCAAAGGATACGCTACCGATTATGTGATTCCCTTTATTCACTCAGGTATCTGGGTGGTTCACTCAAACTGAATTTGAAAGGATCAGTGGACTGGGTATAACCAGTTTTCGGAACCAGTCACTGCATTCAGACGGGGACGTTATTTGGTCGGAGTTCATAAACTATATTAGCACGCACTACTGAACATTGAAATTCGCATGCATGAAGGTGAGATTGTACAGAGTTCGTTAAAACATTTGGAATGTATAGAGATTTCTAGTTTTGCTAATCCATAGTTAGGTTTTACAATGTTAGAACAATTTTAGTTTTTAGATAAAACATTAGACTCTTGGCGATGGCTCTGAGCTTCTATTTTGGCTGAATAAATATAGCTGCAAAAATATCTAAGTGAAGAACATAACATTTTTTCAAAATAAGGTTCTCAAACATAAGCTAAAGTATTCAAGTTCAGTTAGTGAAGGGAAAGTTTTTTCTTTTTTTAAATATAATTTGGTTTACGAGGGGTTACGACCAGCGATGTAACGGAGAATATTAGGGCCTCCCTTCATAGTCAGGTCTTGGGCCTCAAGCTGTACTCTGTGTCAGTCAGGATTTGCACCCCCCCCTCCTAGAATCCTAGGCCCCCTCTGCAATGTGGGGGTGTATGTTACGCCACTGGCTACGACAACAAACCAGGGATGTCAGTTCAAGATCTAATGCGCTACTGAAAACGGGACTGATGCATATTAAATTTGCCTCATCTCTAATCGAGGCTCAAGGTACTTACGTTAGCTTGATGCGAAAGTTTGGATACCTGAGCTCCAGCTAAGGTATCAAACTCGCCTTTTTGACCAAGATTCAGAATTACGAGGTGCGTCGCCAATAGCTTTCATTTTACTTCTAAGGGCAACGTTAGTAAAACAGTTAATAACTGGTGATGGATCTCAGAATTCTGAACTACGATCAATTAATGAGGACAACATCCTAACTAATATTTCACTCTTTTCTTTTCGCACCACGCCAAGTGACGTCCACGGGAGCCGATTGGTCATGGTTTCGAACTCGCAGTTGAGAATGTTTCTGTCGCAGGTTCGAATCTTGTTGCTTCTAAGATCCGCCGTGTAGAGGGGTTTATGTATGTTAAATCTGACGAGGCTCAAAGTCCTCACTTTGGCATGTTGTGGAAGCTTAAAGAGTGGGGTGCCAACTCAGGTGTCATACTCGTCACTTACCTAGTTTCAGAATTATGAAGCTCGCTGCCAATAGTCTTAATGTAGTTTCTGAACGTGATGATATGCAATCAATATACACCTATATATATATAGTGTGAGATTCGATTTTATTTAAAGTGTAATAGCCTCTATTATTTTTTACGATGGATATGCAGTGGATTAGATTAATTGTAAGAATTTAAACTCCTGTCAAGAATTGAACATCATAAGTCACGAAGCACATGATCATGACCACTAGCCTATGGGGGCACTTTACTTTTGGGAGACTAGATTTAATTACCGGGGTTGTATAACTCGGTCCACAAACCCACGTAAGGGAAGATTGAGTGTTATCTGAAGAATTTTCAAATTAGTTCTCTTTTTCTTCTATTCTATTAAAGAATCATATGAACGAAATAATTATTCTATAAAAGATAACTTTGTCTAAATCCTGAACTTCTAAAAAACAGATAAATCTTTATTTTAGAAGACGGAATCAAAAATAATTGGCGAATATTTCACTTCATAAACAGTTTTCATGTATGATAAATATTTCACGAGACCTAAGAAAAACATTCCCAAAATAATTCTTCATATTTTTCATTTCTTTTAAAATAACAAGAGCAGAACCCTCAAACTATACTCACCGACAACTGACACCGTATAAAATTCCATACTTTCTTAGAAATAAAAGAAATCTAGAAATTTTCCGAAACTTCATCGGATAAACTAAGAATTTCGTTTCTTATATTGAACGGAAACTTCCATATTTTGTTTTAAGATACATGGCTTTATAAATTTTTCTTTTTCTATCTCGACTATTATATATTCTGTGATTAATTTCTTTTCGTTCTGAGTATATTAAAAGAATTTTGAGAGAGAATTATAAGTCGCGTGCGCACAGTCAATAAAATTTACTAGCTTTAATTCTCGCCCCTGACTCCACTTTATACGTCGAATTCGAGGATTCCTTCACCATCACTCAACAACGAAAACCTTCGATTTCAAGTTTTTTTTAAAAAAGCCATTTCCTCATTAATTCTTTTTTTTTACTTCAATATAAACCTAATTGTTTATTATTGACATTAGCAATCAACAAGATCTTGAACCTCCCGCCTCCTCTCATCAACAATGTATCTTGGTCTCGAAAGGATTTCAAATCCTGTTCGTGGCCTTGACCCCTTCTCTCTGGCCGACTTCCCAGGCGACCTTTTGGTTCTTGAGCAAGCGTATCTAGTTGAATGCCTCCTTTTTCTCGCGTAGAGCAATGACTGCACGACTATTCAACTTTTTAGCTACGTTGGTCAGTACAATGGCACGGTCTTTGGCGTTCATTCGTTCTCCGACGCCAAAACGTTGATGCTATGAAGTGGGTTGAGTGTTCGGGACCAGGTGAGGTGAACCCGACGACTGATGCATGACGGATGCACCCTCCTATTCGCACGCATTTTCATAAGATTCCTGGTTTACTGGCATTGGACGACACCGCGTGGATTAGTTCGGGGTGTTTTCTTCTTTTCGTGATATTGGAGATAGAGAGAGAGAGGTGAAGAGCGGCTGACGCAATGAAGTTGGATTTCCAAATAGCTTAGTTCTGCTATTTTTGGTAGATTTATTTTAGAGATTGATAAAATGCGTTTTTTGAAATACATTCATAGGGGGAAGGTACTAGTATAAAATAATTCTACATAAAGCATAAATTTTGAAATATTTATTTCTATTTTATCAAATTTTGATTAGTTTTGACAAGTTTAAAATAGTTAAACCTAAATCTAATGATGTCTAAAAATGCCAGTGGATTTTAATTATTGCAAAGAAAATTTCTTGAAAAATTTTCAGGAAAAAAAAAAAATTTTTTTTTTAAATCTCAATTATTTATTAGGAACAATTGAAGAGATATCGTACCAAAAATTAACAAGGGAAATTATTTTAACTATAATTTATATAAATACTCATAACTTCCTATTCATGTAGTTTAAAAAAAGTACAAGAATAAAAAATATATACATAATTATTTTTTTTCTAAGAAAACTTATTTCATGATTCGTTACCTAGAGTAAATATTTTGCTTTGATTGTTGTTGAGAACCTTTTAAAAACATAATCAGACCATTTGGTTCTTCAGCATCTATAACTGAGAAAATTATGAGTTTTGTGATTATATGATTGGGGTTTACAGTTTGGAATCTAATATTACCAGCAGTTGTGCTATAAGACCGTCGAGAGTAACAAATAAAATCTTTTCATTTTAAGACTGTTTTTGCTTTATATCAAAGAACCTGAGACAAACCAGGAACACGTTTTCAAACTGAAAAATATCCAACCTTTCTTACAGATCAGTATACATACACGTACGTAAATGAAACCACATCTAAGTTCTGAAATATTCCATATATATAAGTAGTTTTCATCTTAGCATGTTAAATTCAGACTCCTTTGGCATTGCAATAGAGAAGACGAAGCGTGGAGCTTATTTTATGTAAGAAAAAATGGATTAATTCATATAGATGTAAGAAGTACATGATGCTCTCTGTAGCAATGGTATCCAAAATTTTTTCATCGCGTACCCCTAAAACGAAAATAATTATAAGTACCTCATATAAATATATTTGTGTACATGTATGTACATCCTACTTTTTGGCGTACCCCACTTTAGAGATTACTGTGAGGTCAAAATATAGTATTTAAGTTGTAATTTTCATTCTGAAAATGTGTTCAGAATTAAAGTAGTCCTCTATGGACAAAAAAATAGAAAAACTTTTCAAAATATGACTGTGTAATTATGGTTAGAATTTATTAAAAAAACATTATTTTAAATTTTGAATCACAAAGCTCAATTCAAAATTGCATGCAAGAAAACGGTAAAAGTTTCAAAAACTCAAAAAACTGTAAATATTTTAATGAATTTTGTGCATGTTTATAAACACTTTGAAAAATATATGTGTACAAAAGCAAGGTGATGATGGAACTCGTAATTTTGAGTGGTACAATGGATGACGCGGACCTTCTAGGATACCTGACAATCTTTCTCTTTTTTTTATTTTATTCCTTTTTTTTAATTAAATTTTTTGTCAGGATTCAGGATTCGAAGTGGCTCTATTTGAACATTAACCTATTGATTACCAACTACGAGATATCTTGTAGCAAGCCTGTGTGTACCAAAACTGCCAACTACGAGATATCTCGTAGTTTGGGATGAAATTTTAAATTGATTCCATATCTCCATTTGAGCTAGAAATTAACAGAAAGGATGAATGAAAAATTTATATAGTGCAAAAAACGTATTAACTCTATCAATTTTTGTTATTAAAATTATAACTTAGACGATTAGATTATAACATAATAATTACATATATGTAATAATTCCCTCTAGCATCATATTTGTTTTAACTCTTTTTACTAATATTTAAACAAGCTTTAATTCTTTGGTTCGAAAATAACATTTTAATCTTAATCAGAATCTACTAGTCCAAAATCCCTGTCCCGCCCATTCTATCGAATCAGAACTACTATTACATAATAGTCACGCGCTTGTCACTGCCGGTATAAAAGCGAAAATCTTGTGTGATCGCTCTCTTTTGTCTTTGTGTTGTGTCCTCCAAGATGCAACTGCTGCTTGTTTCTTGTCCGCTTTGCTTTATAATCGTCGCAAGTTTGTCTCGTCAACGTGAAAATGTACCGCAATTTTGTCCTAAGTTTTTGATGTGTGGGTCACAATAAAAAGATGAACGTCCACTGAAGATGTTGTCTTAATGAAAACCTACTAACATTCGAAAAATATACCACTCGGCCAATACGTTACATGTATATGAATGTATTCCAAAAATTAAAAGAATATTTTTATTATTGTTGTTGTGTATGATGAGCTTTAAAGCAAGGACCAACGCAAAGTGCTGGGTTGTTGGGACACACTGGACAAAAATATCTAGTCTCCTTACGTTTTTTTTTTTTTTTTTGCTTTGTACACATTTGACATGGCTTTTTAGGCATATCCCTTTTTTTTTATCACATTTGTATTTGTATTATAGTACCTGTGCTCCTGCATTGCTGCCGTCGCCCCTCAAATAAATGCATGATTCCCTAAACTGACACATCCTCATCTCTCTTTATTCCCTCGATTTCTTTGGCTGCAGAACTTGTATATATTCTACAGGAAAATTTCGAAGCAGAGTAGAGTGATTTTCTTGTATCAACAGATGGTTTTCCTGTGGTCTGCTTATTATTACTGTGATCACAGTTCATTTTAATTATTTTTCAGCGTTTTATAACTACCTGTGCCTTACAGGTTTTTTCCCAGTAAAGGATCATTACATATCTGTATGAAAATATGACATAACATTACACATTTGACTGTCACCAGATGAAATTAGGTGACGAGCTTGTAAAATCAAACAAAACGAAAAGAAAATCTTTGTACATGAAAATTTTTATTGAAATAAAACCACTACGTGATAACTCGTAAGTGGCACTCAGAACAGGAATCTTATTTCGTGACGCCAGGCTACGAGCTATCTCGCAGTGTTTTTCTTTTAAACAAAAATTACTGCAAATGCTATTATAATATATGAATAACTCAATATTATTATATTTTGTAAAATTTCATGTTTTCTTTAAAATAAAACATTAGCACCCAGGGCAAGACAGTCTAAATAACATGGCATTTAATGGGTTAACTCAGTGTTTCTCAAACTGTGGGGCGCGCCCCCCTGGGGGGGCGCGATAACTTTACGAGGGGGGCGCGAGCATATCGAAAATAAAAGATTTAAAAAATGAAAAGATTAAAGATAATAAAAGATAAAAAGAAAGATTTAAAAAATTTACTCTGGAATGAATTAAGACAAAATACTTTCAGACATAATAAAAAGTGCACCTTTACTCTGATATAATTTATTGGCGATATTAAGTCATCTATCTAAAAAATAAAAAACTTTTTCAATACCTAATTAGCTATCTTTGATCTTATAACCAAATAAAAAAAAACTTTTATTTGATATGCTGTAATCCCATGATGAGAGATTTTTTATTGCGTTTTCTTTTTAAATCTAACATCTGTTCTTTCAGAGAAAAAACAGATCCCAGACCCAGAATCGAAAAAATTTAGGAACATAAGAAATTCATCACTGTGATTATTTTTGAAATACTGCACATTATAGCTGTAATCTGTTTTTGCAGATAATCTGTTTGATCTTCTAAGTTATTGGAACAGTTAGTTATGACCCCTCTCTTAAGTGTTTGTTTCTCATTCAAGGAAGTTGTAAGTAATGTATTTCTCCGTTGCGCTCTTTTTCATGCAAAAGAGTTTTATGATATTTGGAAAACCGCGGAGAGCACTTTGAAGGATTACTTGGCCAAGACTTATTTTTATATAAGTATTCTCAAACATATAAAGCATAACGAAAAACGTTTTTTAGCAGTAACAATATCATAATGAATGCACTTTTTACCCGAAAGTGGTCGCGCGGGACACACAGATCACAAAACCGTTAATTCTGGCAAAACTGTTTATTTGTTACCAAAGAAAAATTGAAAAGTCATTGAAAGTAGGTAAGTTACTTTCTCTCAATTAAATTATTCACTAGAATCACGATTTGTATCGTGTACAATAAAATAATTATATATATATATATATATATATATATATAAAGATTGGGTTGACTCAATAACCCCGCTTGACCGTATCGAGTGCGCGCCTGCTCCCTGGTTGAAGTCTTTTCGCTTTAAATATTAAAAATAATACAATTTAGTTTTCATCGGAATTTTATATTATTGTTCACTACTTAACGTCAATTATAAATGCTAATTCTGTGAAGCTTAAAATTACAATTCGCTTAAAACTAATTATTATTTGAGCAATCATTTTAAAAAAAATCATTTTACATTTTTGCAAACATTGTTGCGCACTTCTCGGCTTTACTCCCTTACAATTCAGCTATTTTATCAATAATGTTTTACTTTCTTATAAATGAACTCGTGCAAAGAGCGGGCACTTCAGCCGGTATACTTTTAATGTATCAGTGTGTGTGTGTGCTGCACAGAGTATTTTATAACTAATTAATTAATACTAAATTAAGAACAAGTTTAATAAGTATTAACGACTTCTATGGGCTTGTCTTGCAAAGCAAAGTTTTTATAAGAAATGCTTATGATTAGAAATTGACTCTCTGAGTTCTTTTTCTATATTTAGCTGATATCTATATTTTGTCTTCTAAGCAGCCACCGCATTTTGCAATATGTTCAATTTAAAAATTAGAGAAAGGAAAAATAACATAATAATTATCCTATTACTTAATTTTTCAATTTTTTTTTTTTTGCTTAAAAGTAACGTATACAAAATTTAATACTTATGTTATTAATTTGTATGGTTTATAATTAAGATCGCGTATAGTAGCTTTAGCGTCAAAGTGCATTATTATTGCATTCAGTACATTATTAATGTATAAGGGGGGGCGCGATAAAAATTGTGATTGAAAAGGGGGGCGCCAGTATTGAAAGTTTGAGAAGCACTGGGTTAACTGCAACGAATTTGAAAGACTCTCATGCAAATGCACGTTTCATCGAACTGGTCATTTTTAATTTTCGCATGATGTAAAACAGAAAATGGCGACTGAAACATCGACCTTATCTGATTGGGAATCAAAATTATGAGCTCCATCACCAATATCTTTTTGTTTGAAAATAAATAAAAATTACAAAATTTGAAATCTGGAACTCATTGTACAGATCTAGGGCAATATCATCCTTAATGAATTTTAATTATGATGTATTATTGCGAAGTTTCTTATTCTTCATTTTTTCCCTGTGATAATTAATAAAAGTCAATGTCAAAGATTTTAGATAAATATTTTTCCAAATGAAAATGTTTAATTGAAGATGAATTTTTTTGAATGTCTATCCGAAAATAAATTTTTTGACGACTTTTTCTTGTGTTTTACTTTTAAAGTGTACAAATATAAATTGAAGATTTCTGCAATATGAAAGTAACTTGTAATTACAAGAGTAATAAAAAAAATTGACTGATGATTAGTTTAAAAATCGCTCAAATATAATAAAAACCATAATAAAATCTGGAAATACCATCATCTGGCTTGGTTTTTATGTTCCATTAAAACATTTACTACTATCTATATTGGATACTGATTGGTAATGTGGAATATGAAGCAAAAAAAAAAAAAAATTATCCCAGATTGGATATTTATGCTTAGATGTCAAAATTTTACTGTTTGTATATGATTATTTATTTTAGATATGGTTTTTCTAATCACACTGTACAATGTTTATTATTTACCTGTTACAGATAACCATGGCAGCTGGTAAGCTATTACAAGCAGCCAGGCACTAGCTGTTACAACTGTTTACAGATAAATCATTGATTTTATTTTGTGAATATATCATATTTTAGAAAAATATTTGTCTGAATATGATGTTCTACAGAAAATATTCGTATCGGTTAAAACATGAATAAAACAAAGAATATTTTCTTTCTTTTTCTGTCAAATGCAATATCTTTATCTGTTCTTTTTTTTTTTTTCATACAAGAATTAAAAATTCTTTAGAGATTGTTTTCTTTTTAAAATCCGAGATCCTGTATAATAATTCAAAGAATTGTATATAAACTCTAAACACTTTAATTATATCTTATAATTTTTTACTGAAATTATAGTTGTTTTTTAGTGACTTCAAAGCAATAAGTATAAAAACTAAATCAGGATTATGTGTATATTTTAATGCAATTATACCATAATAGATTCTTTTTTTGAAACAAGTATTAAAATAATTAATGTTATTAATTTATGTAATTTAATTATTTATAATAATTAACCTACTCATTATGCAGTATTTAATTTATGTATGTCATTTAAAAGCAATTTTTTTTAGAAATAATTGCGGGAAATTAAATATTGTATATCAGCTCTAATGCAATCCATACATTAAATGTTAATGTAAATTAAAATTAAGCACCAGAAATAGTTTTTGGTTAAGACCCTGATTCCTGTTTCAAACTACCTTGAATTGTGGTAGCCTGGATGAAAGAATCGCTGTCTAACAAGGTATTACAAGTGATTGATGGCAGTGGCGCACACAAGGGGGATGGCATAGGGGTCCGGATTCCCCCTAAGCCCTTGATTTTTTTCCCGATTGATTATAATTTTAAGTATATAATACGTAAAATTTAATTAAATGTTTCTTTTTAATTATTAGTTTTCTTAATTAATACTAATTATTTATTCAATAATTAGTTTTTTACTGTTTTTCGTTCCCAAAAATAGACAAAATCAAAAGGAGCACGATTCAAGAATGGTGGACTTTCGACCCTGGACCCCCCCCTTGGAAAATTTTTGTGTGTGTGTGTGTGTGTGAGCTACTGATTGATGGTTATGATTGTGAGTTTCGTAGTGGGTGGAGTTTCAGTAGAATCTAAGGCTCAATTCCTAATTCCTCTGAAACTACCACGTGACATTGTGGAAAAATCTGCTCATTAAATGGAACTAACTCTCCCAGTACTCAGTTGATGTGGTGTTGAAATCAAGAAAGCATGGTATCAGATCAAATGGTGCCCTTATCGTTGGTTGTTGCGTACAATTGTATGGTACGCTGCCAGTTGTCCACTCTGTAGCTCCTACAACGACGATAAATGAATAACGAATCACTAACTGTACGTTTAAGTTCAACTATAAACCTCGAAGTCGCCACTTCATGTAATGATGTGGTAGTTAGAAGATAGAGGTACACCCACACAACTCAAATGCCGTCCACGTAATCAGAATTATGAAGTTATTTGCCAATAGCTCTCGCGTACTCTGGTGTTACGTTTAGTCAAATCAAAAAGTAAATCAGCTCAGAAATTGTTCTGGAAGAAAGAGTTTTTTTTATTAAATTTTGTTTATTTCAGAGTACAATAAGCTTTAAAATATTTAACTGGGAAATACTATTTTAAAAATCCCTCAAAGCAAACAATATAATCAATATTATTTATCGTTTACCTGAAAAGCTAATCCCAATTTTAACGTTTCTACACCCTAGGTTAAATGAATAGTTTTAAGCCCCACACACACATTCCCTTTCTCTAAAAAAAGTTATTTTTATATTGTTCAATTATATAGCAACAATTTTATTTATTTTTTGCGAAATAACACAAAGTGAAATTCAATATCGAAATTGAAAAATATTGTATTTGGCTTGTTATTTCTTCCTGGCTGCGCCCCCTGTTTGCTTCATTTCTAGGCCATGGCCTGGGTTGGCCCTATTAAAAATTCGACCCTGTTGGTTAGTTGAATATCAGGCTCGGGTCATGTACTTCCGAAAACCTTTATGTAGCGAGATTAATCCACGTTTAATGTATTGGTGCTCAATTAATTTTGTTAACTTTAGTAGGAGTTAAAATAGCGGAGTGCCAGTTCAGGTGTCGCACTCGTCACTTGACCGTGGTTCAAAATTATGAGATCCCTTACGAATAACTGTCGTGTGTAGCTTTTAAGATAAAAAAAAAGTTATCTATGAATACATACTTGTCACACATTTATAATATTCTTATTAGATATCTAACTAGGTTATGTTTTGCAAATTTCACTTGTTATTAAATTTACTTTTTATAGCAAAATCGAAAAAGCCTGTGTTAAGTATGCAATAAAAAAAACAATTATTAAATCAATGATTTATCTGAATGTAAAAAGAAAAGTTTTTAATGGAACGTAATTATTAACACAAATGTCCTGATATTATATAGTTAAAGGGAGATTGTACTTTTTTGGACATGTGTGTTCAAAATTTCTCAGAAATTTTTTAAAAATTTAATGCATAATTTTCAGTACATTTTAAAGGTAATCGCATCAAAATCGGTCAAAAATTATGCCAATACCAATGAAAAACGTCAAATATCAATAATTGACCTTTAAACCCAATGTAAACAAACCATAATTTCTATTTCTAATTTTTACATTTTCCCGTAAAATTATAAAATAAGTTGATTGTAGAGTCATAATAATTTGATTGCGTATTCTATTCAAGGATTTTTATTTTTCGAACCTGAACTATATTTAAATAGATCTAAGTTTTAACTTTCAGCTGAATAAAAACTGAAATTCTTTTTTAAAAAACTCAGTTTTTACGAATTTTTTAATTAAAAAAATATTAAAATACCATACATTACTAAGTTGTAATGCTTACACTTAGAGAGAGAAAAATAATTTTATTCAGCCTGAATTTAATGTAAGAATTGAGATTATAGAGTATATGATTAAAAAATGATCTCATTCAGAGCAGATGGTAAATACAAATTGATTTTTTTTTTATTGTGGTATATATTTTTTATTTTGTGGTTCTTGTTGTTTACAAAACTATATTTATTAATTTAAAAGTAAAAATTGAATCGGTTTTTTAAATTCAGTATTTTATTATAAAAATTGTACAAAAAAAAAAAAACCCGTCAGTAAAACAAATAAAACTCATTTGCTTATGATGAATCGTAAACATAAATGATATAAAGAAAAAATTTGACTCTAAACGTACTATCTACTTAAATTTCGAAGAAAAGAATTAAAGTCAGTTATAATAATTTCAACGTAAATTAGAACTATCCACAGTCAGTTTCTACGGAATGAAATTATTTGTACATGATGAGAGTCGCGCACAAAATCATTTAAAATACGCTTGATAGCTGTAATAGTTCATTAAACAAGTTCTTTTTTTTTTAAAAGCAATACATTTTTAAGTCTTTATGAGTTAATAGAAAATTTTTAAAACACTGAAGCAAATATCTTGAAACCTCAATATTGAAATATGATAAAATATCTTTTTATTTATGTTACAAAGATAAGCAAATCCCAATCATACTTTCGAAAACAAAAGGTATCGAAGAAGCTTAAAAAAAACAAAAAACAGAGATTTCCCCACTTTTCTGGAAAACAGCATCTGATAAGCTTTCTTTACATTTTAGGTTCCTTGGAGTTCACAAAGGAGATGTCGGAACAGTTCAAGGATACAAATAGGTTCTAAAGTTCAGTAACCTCACAACTTTTATCATGTTAGAGTCCTAATGTCATCTAAGTTAATTCCACAAGAGTAATGCCCTACAACTAGGCAGCTATGGAGAGAGTGTTCAACTTCTTTTTACTTAAAAAATCAAAATCAAGTCAAGGACTTAACCGTGTAAGAATAGTCGATGTTGTCAGAAGCTATAAAGTAATTGATAAGCGATAAAGACAAACATCATATGTTATTGAAAACTCCACTTTAGATATATATCAGCTGATAAATAAACAATTTTTTTGGGTGGTATTTTTTATCTTTAGAAGTATTTATACTTACAGTGACTAACAATTCCAGAGATATTACAGAAGCGACGAGTAATTGAAAGTATTTCTTGCTTTCACCGCATTCACAGTTAATTAAGTATATTAATTTAATACACACGACGAATACAGTTCTTCCATCAAATTAAACGTTATTTTATGAAGTGATCTGAATGAAGAATTCTTTTGGGAATTTTGCTTATCAATTTTCATTTTAAAAATATTTCAGTACAAATTTCATATGAGAATATGGTATTCTTAGAGACAAAAAAATTAGAAAATTTCTTTCCAATTTTAAAGCTTTTTATGACAGAATTGACAATGCTTCCAATAATATATGATAATTTAATACTTATTAAGTGATATAAGGTCTAGTCGGCAATGCTTTGTTGGTTTGAGTCCCAATCGGAGTCTTTTGGAAAAACTGAGGTTACCATATGTGAAATCAAACTGAACCTTTAATGTGGAAGTTAGAGGAATGAGAGTGAAAAGAAGAGGAGATAAAAGAGAGTTATTATATATAGTTCAGATGTCCTTCTCAGCACTTGTTTCTGGTTCAAAATCATGCCAATAGTCTTCGAGCAGCTCTAATACGCGAGTTGACAAAAAAAAAATTTACGAAAAATTCGGAAAATATACTTCAAAATAATCTAAAAATTACTACACAGGAACAACGAAAACCAAAAATTTTACAGAAGTGTTCAATATATATCAAGTAAGATTTGTGTTTACTTAACGTCCCACTGAGATCAAACAACTACCTATTGGTAACGGACTTCCTAATTTTGATTTAAAGGTTACGTTGCAAAAACGTGACCTTCTGTATTCCTTTAATTTACACACCACGTTTTTGAGGACTTTGAAGTCCTGTTACATTTACCGTACAGCAGCCTTCTTTATTCAGAGGCAGGCATTCGTTGCAGTTAGGACTCAAACTCGTGCACATGAAATGAAACAATTTCCTCGAAAACAAAATCTCGCGAGTTTTATTACTACGTTAGGGTGACCCCGGGTAAGATCAAAAATCAACTTAAAAATATGTATTGATAAAATACTTATGGTTTAAATACATGCAATTCCTTCTAACATAATAATATAATGGTATCATTTTCTATTATGATCTTTTTAGTATAAACTCAACTCTTTTACGTATTCCCGCACAGCTAAAAAATTGAAATTTCAATATAAGAAATAAACATTATCTCAGATTCCTCTTACCTAGTACTTCATATATATTACTACTGCACCAAATTTCATTTTTGTTTCAGTTTCGAGTTATCTTTCATAAAAAGGAATTTTGGCCTGCAGCACCCCAGAAAAATCTTACAGAGTCTTCAAGGACCTCATCCCTATAGAGCTGTATGGTGATACTACCCGTATCAAAGGCGTGCAGTCGTATATAACTACTTAACATGAGCCTTTCCAAACAAGGATTCTTTTGCCACCAAACTGGTCGATTTCCTTTATGTTGGAGGGATTATGCCGAGCTCCACACACTCTATCCAGATGAAGATTCTCTGAAAATAACTCTGCGTGTGTGAGTGTGTGCTGAATCTCAGCTAATTAGTAGAAAGAATACGCCGCCATTTTTGGAGTGTTCGGCTGCACGACAAATGGTCTCTCCTGTGTGATGTGCTCAGAAAAAGACGCATAACTGATCATCGGGTGTGAAAGGTTTTCTTTGTGTACTGTTTGTCTGGAAATTCTTTTTCCACGAGAAAGCTCTGTGGTCGTTGTCTACTTATACTGTCGAGTACTTAATGCCAAAGTAATGATCATATGGAAGGTTCTTTGGAGGCCTAGGCCGGTATTCCTGGGGATAGTACCGATTGTTTGGAATTGATTCTATAACCTTGGTGCCACTTTCATCACAGTTTGAATCCAAAGAGCCATTTCCACTTGAGACTGTCTAGCTTCAAGCCTACTAACGGCTCTTCATTTCAATCAATCATCTAAGCAATTATGAGAACTCATTTTCACTGCAAGCAGTCAAACTTATGGGTTTAAACTAGGGTTTCTGATTTCCCGGTTTTTTCCATTCCAGGAATACTTCAGAATTTAAAAACAGGTTATTTTTAAATAATACCAATAATAATTATTTCAAATAAGGAAAATACAGTTTTTTTTCTTCAATTTTCGATTCAGCTTCAATTGATTAATTTTCAGACTTTTAAATGTTTGTATTTGTATTATATATATAAAAATTAAAAATGTATGTCATATAACTATTAATAAAACTGAAAAGGTTTAAAAGAGTAAATAGTGTAGCAAATATATTTTCATTCATGTTCCCTGTAAAATTAGAATAATTTTGTGAGGTAGACAGAAATTTCAAAATCTGCCTTTGTACTCCAATGAAATTCCATAGATGTTTTGATAAATCATTTTCAAATGAAGTTTGTAACGAAGTCTGCAGAAAGAAGTTTTTTCGGAGGAATAAATAATTATTCTGAAGAAAGAAATTATTATAAATTCGAATATAAAAGAATTTATATTAAATAAATATGTCACACTGTCTGTATTTTGTAGAGGCTGTTACAGCCTCGATTTTTCATTTTCAACTTTATCATATACACAGAAGAAAAATCTTTCATTAAATGAAAAAGTTGTAATTTTTTTTAATGAAATTTATCACTTTTTGCACTAAAAGCAAAAATTGTTAACGGCATAGAAAAAATGTTACAATTAAAATTTTGTAAATTAAAAATCTTGAAAATAAATTCACATTTAAAATATAATTACTAAAATTAATGTTCTCTTACAGACTCACACATGTGTTAGAAAATTAATCAGTCAAAGCTAAATCAGTTATTTTTCTAATGTTGCTACTAAGAGATAAATATTAATATAAATACTTATATATAAAATATTAATATAAAAATTTATTTGTTGCCGAAGATTGCTTAAAAATATTCTCCCCCAAACGGTTTGGGGGCTCATTCCCTTCTTGAAATTGTTGATTCAAATAAACATCTCATAATAAAAACGAGTATCTGAAAAAAAATTTTTAAAAAAATAAAACAAATAATAGTTTTAAGTATTAATACTTACATTATCCACATAAATCAAGATCTCAGAACTTTGATCAGATTCATTGGCGTAGCTAAACCTTAGTGGGGGCCCCGTATCAAAAATTCTTTGGGGGCCCTTTTTTGGAAAATAAATAAAAATGATCGCATTGATAAAACTTATATGAAAATATCAAAATAAGTATATATATATAGACATAATGTATTAAAAAACTTCATTATACTTAAGAATTAACTTAGTTGTTTAAATAGAATTGACTTTTTGCTTTTAGAATCAACTTAATAATATAGTATGAATATAAAATATAAATTATTTTTACTGTTACTGTCTCCAAAAAAATTTTTTGAAAAAGGGTTCTGTGTAGCCTTAAGTCCGAAAACCAATTTTGGCCTATGAATGTTCTAAGATGATTTTTTTATAATTTTTAGATTAGAAAAAACTTTCAGTTGTTGCAGTTGTGACAGGAAGTGTATAAAATAGTATATATAGGCATGCTATCATAACATCCGGAAAACTGGAGGTGAGGCTACTGAAATTAAGTACCAATAATTCTGCGAGCTTTTTGATAGAATGGATTTTCTCAATTTCGGATTTTAAACAGCCTTTTAAAGCACTTAATTGTTCATAGATACTATGTGTTAAGTACATATTCAATAGCTAGTTTTATGGCCTTTTTTTATTTCTTAGTTTAAAAAGGAAAGTTTCTTAATTTCATAATACATGACTTAAAAGAACGTGTGGAACGTATAATTCCTTTTTTATTGTACAAATATATTATCTGAAGCCCAGTGGCTGAGTATCACGCTTCCACGCCACAAGTCCGGAATTCAAACCCCGGCTTAGGCAAGGTCGAATCAGCCTTTCATCCCTTCAGTGGATCGATAAATGAATATCAAGCTTTCTTGGGAACTAAACACTGGGAGGTTCGCGTTAGACAGATCACAGGAACGACAGGAATATCTACTCATGCTCCTCAAAGCCCAAGGTCATGAAAATCGAGTAGGACACAGAAGGCCTTGGCCCTCCATGGGCTGTTGCACCACTGAGTTTGCTTTTATATATACTATTTATTTCACATGGTTTTGGAAGGAATTTCATATAACGCCTTAACCGTGTAAAAAAAAAAGTCGAATGAGATAAAATGGGAAAAAAATCTTACCATTACATTCCAAATAAGTCAGATTTGTTGACTGTAGGAAAAAAAGCTGCAATTTTTGGGAATTTCTTTGCAATATTTTCTTTATTTTAATTTAGTTTAGTTTTTCTTTATTTTAATTAGTTTTTAATTTTGTTAATAATAAATCGAGTAGAAACATTTTTAATAATAGTATAATTATTAAATAATTACCGAACCAGCAACACAAAGAAAACAATTTTTTTTTTTTTAGAATCTGAATATAAAAAAATATTTTTTTTTAATTGGGGGGGGGCCTTTTTTTTTTAATTTTTATTTTTTTTTTTAAATTTCCGCCCCGCCCCCCCCCCCCACACACAATCACTTAAAAATGCATTTACTTAAAATGGAGTTTTTAACCATGGTTATCCTCAGAATTTTTTGCGTATTTATTAACATATAACTAAAAGTACAAATAATTTGAGAATATGTTTTATTTTGTACATAAATTTTACAGAAAGTTGAAAAGTTTTTGCTGTTGTAAAAAGTACTTATCAGAATTTATATAGAAATTAATGTAATTGGACAGCTTGGCCCCAAATTTCAGATCTGATATCCCAGGGATGGGCAAATAGCAACTCGCGGCCTACATGTCAATAATAACAATTTGCTTTCATTTAAAATTCACATGTTTTCAGTTTTAAACTATAAAAGTATCCAAAAATAATCATAGTCAATGATTAGTGAACAAAGTACTTTATTTTTCATAGTCAAATTCTGATACAGTATTAATTCATTAGTTAATTGTAATTAATGAATAAATAGTAACAAACAAAAATAATAGTCCAACACCATAAAAAAAGGAAAATTGCTTGTTGTGTCCCTGTAGTGCAATGGATCGAGCGTTGGACTTACAATCCGAAGGTCGTGGGTTCGTTCGCATCCTACTTGGAATGGCCTAATTTCAGAGAATATGATTTATGAATGAATATAAATAGTAACAAACAAAAATAATAGTCCAATACCATATATAGATAGGAAAATCGTTTTCTATTTTGTCACTTAATATTGTGATTCTGTCATATGTATATACATATTTATATTAATTACAATTATTTAGGAAAAAGTAACTAAAATAGATCTTTTCTTTGAAACGAAACGAAAATTAGATGACGCGGGTCTCAGCGTAATAAAACGCTTATACCCAAAATCCCGGAAGTAGGGTGATCTTTTCTTTGTTGACCTAAGTAGAAATTGACTTAAAATTTTTTTTTATATTACTTGTTTCTCTCTCTATTGTAACATATTTACTAACTCATATGAAATAATAAATTTCTTTTTACGCTTATAAATTAAAATTGTGTTACACGTTATTTTATCCTTTAAAAATGTTATACATGTTACGCAGTGTTCTTCAAACTTTTCCGACTCGCAGAACCGTCAGAGCTATAAGGCAGTGGCGCACACAAGGGAGGAGTCCTAGGGGTCTGGACACCCCCCCCCTAAAGCCCTTGATTTTTTTCCCGATTGATTATAATTCTGAGTATATAGTACGTAAAATTTAATTATTCGTTGTTGATAATTAATTTTATTAATTAATGCTAATTATTTATTCGATAATTCGTTTTTTACTGCATTTTGTTCCCGAAAATCGACAAAATCGAAAGAAGCATGATACAAGAATACTGGACTTTCGACCCTGGACCCCCCCCCTTGAAAAATTCCTGGCCGCGGTAGCCGAGTGGTATAGGTATCGGATCGTGGCTTGCCTTGTCACGAGTTCGAGCCCAGTACCACTAAAGACCCGCCGTGTAGGGCAGCGATGCACGTTAAATCTGTCGAGAGCTGAAACGTCCTCCCGTTGGTGTGGTGTGGTAGTTAGGAGAGGGAGGTGCCAGCTCAGGTGTCGTCCACGTCACTTGACCATGGTTCAAAATTACGTAGTCCGTCGCCAAAAGCCCTCGTGCAGCTGAACAGTGCGACGCTAATATTCAATCAATCAACCAATCATTGAAAAATTCCCGTGTGCGCTACTGCTAAAAGGTGTTAACAGGAAATCCCATGGGAAAAAAACACGCAGCAAGGCTGTTATTAACCTCCCCTGCGCCCAAGGTCCCTCAGATTGTTACGCCCCCGGATCTAGAAAATTATTGAATAGTGGCTCCTATATAACTACATATTTTCTTCAAACAGGGGAACTAAATCTGCCATCCCACAAAATTCGAACTAAATCCTTGACTCCAAGACCTTGCATTCCCCGTGTAAGAGAAAATCTATTTTGATGCAAAAGGAGTTTAAATATTATTCTTAAGCGTAACTGTATTCCATTAAAAAGAAATTAATGGTACAATGCATATAAAATAAATTTTATTTTTTTTCATCTACACTTTTTTTATACTTGCGTACTTCACTGCAATCCAAATGACATTAAGAAGAATTTCCTGAGACTGAGAATCTATCAGTTGCTTACCCCCGAAACAGAAAATTCCGGCACAATACGGTTCTTTTTATTTTATTATTTTTTTTCAAGGTTACACAGTAACCCTACAATTTTCAATACCAATTTTTTTTTGTTTTTTGTGGCTCATATCATTGAGAAGATTGCCGCCAAAATTCTGATGAGGAGGTACGACCCTAATGTGGGGACAGGCACTTCGCAAATAACATGCCGCTTGCCACTTCTAGGAACAGATCAGGACAAGTCGTTTCATTGATTTACCAACGTTTCATGTGTGTGTGTAGAGAGGGCGTTATTCTTTCTCTTATACCCTCTTGCTCCACTGCTGGGGTAACGAATTCGGGGTGAACGATCAAAAATAACCACAGTATGGTAAGCTAAAATTTATATCCGTGGCTGAAATCCACAGTCAAGTCAGAAATTTCTACCTCATACATTATTTAAGCCCATACCATTCCCGGGAACGATGTATAATCCCCGGGAATACAAAAAACACGGAAATCTTACGGTTTCCCGGGAACCTGGGTTCCTGAGAAAGAAACCCTGATTTAAACGTAATATTCACTAAACTGCAGGCAAAACTTTAAAATGCTTAAATGGTCAATTTCCATGTAGGGCTACAAAACTGACGCTAAACACCATTAATTCCAAACTGGAGAATAACACTTTGCTACTCGTTCTTCAAAACGTATACATTACGAATTTTATCAATTTCATTGATGGTAAATTTAAATTATTGTGAAAAATGTGTTTGAGATCATAATTTTGGGCACCAATGGTCGATTAAATGTTTGGAATACATCTCGGCAAATGTCGTAACATTGAAAAATTAACCGTTTCACCTATTTTTATATATACTAAATTTTTTGAATAATCTATATCAGTGATTCCCAAAGTGGTCTATATAGACCCCCAGGGGTCCATGACGACCTCCAAGGGGTCCACGACAGCAAGAAAAGAATTTGGGGTCTATGAAATGTAAATGGGGGTCTACAACATTTGTTCTCATTAAACTAAATCGTGACAGACAATCTACCAGGAAAATAACGTTTTAACCTACGTTCAACATTTAAATTCCCGTTATTCAGATTTTGTAACTAGGTTTGAGAGTGCATTTACTTGGTAATTACCACAGAAGGCAATGAATTCCTATGGTCACATTGAAAAAAAAATCATATTACAAGAGGAATTGATTGGAATAGGAAATAACGGAGAACTTAAAGTAAAGTTTAGAAACATGTCAGCAATTTTGGCTTTAAAGAGTCTCTCATACCAGTTACTTATCTCAAATTATAGAGTATTGTGAGAAAGTTTTTAATTGCTTTTCCAAGTGAGAAGGAGTTTCTGCGTTGTTGTCGGCTGGACACTACTCACAGAGGAAATTTAGGGTTAAACTTTACAAGATTGATGACAAATGTTGAAAATTGGGGTTATTGAAGCACAGATTCATCCCTATCTTTATAAACATTTGGTTATTAATCAGTTATTTTATGTATAATTTAAATTTTAAATTAATTAACTCGTGTGTTTCTTAAGTTTTGAACTGTATACTCCACTACAGTTAGAAAATTTAAATCTTTTAAAGTAAGTAGCTCTGTACCAGCTGTCATAAACACATTTAAATTGATAAATTTGCCAAAATTCAATATTACGTAAGCAGGTGTCTACCCAAAACCGAAAAACATGGCAAGGGGGTATACGAGGCAAAAAGTTTGGGAACCTCTATATTATTACAAGCAAAGCGAAATATTTTGAATATCTCAACAAAAATTACCATTCTCAATGAAAACATTTCAACTGATTTATTGTTAAAAGTGTCAAATGAACTCTTTTTTCCTCTTTAAAATGCTATTTTTAAATTTTTAATACTACATGTTCTATCATATATTTTTATAGTAATTATTCACACTCTATAGTCTTTTCATACTATATAGACGTTCAGTTTTTTTTATAATGTCAGTCTTATCCATACCGAAGTCATATCCATTAAACTTTTGCTTCAATTTTTTGAATTCTAATCATCATTGTATGAAATTTCGAATGGATAAGAAATAGAGTATCCGTTTTTCATTTGATAAGAAGGATTCAAGGAAGATTTTACGTTGTGCAGGTGCAATTTATTTAGATAAATTTGATAAGCCTACTCGTAATAAGTCTCCTCACCTACATTTTGGAAAAAAATTCTATCAAATCGAAGACTTCGTCTATGTTGGATCATAGTTTAAAGAATTGTGCTGAAACAGAATGAAATGGGAGGTCAGATTTAAATCCTTTTTAATCAATACACAAGTACCAAAGAACATGCAAAAAAAAAAAAAAATTGTGTACAAAATAGGTTGTACTATGAAAAATTGAAGAATGACTCCAATGAATTTGGACATTGAAAATTAGCAAAAATAATAAAATAAATCATATAAAATTCCGTGCTAGAATCTGGAGTGTTAAAATTTACGTGTTATACATTTTATTTTATAAATGTTACTCAAAGGTTTAATTCCATTGATTTGTAACAAAATTTAATATACCGTAAAATCCGGCGTATAACGCGCACTTTTAACACAAAAAATAAGATCGAAATTTAGGGGTGCGCGTTATACGCCGAGTATAAAAATGAGAGCCTTAAAAAAATGAGTATTAAAAAAAAAATTTAGACTTATATATCGAAATACTGTTTATTTAAAAGAAATAACATACCTAATGAACTTTCATTGTTGGATAACATGAAAAGGCATTCTTTTTGGACCATTTTAAGACGAATAAACGTACACTGTGTGTGTGTGTTTCTTGTTACAATTAATCCATTCAGGCGATTTTCTAGGACCCAGTTCGAAACACTTTTTTTCTAAATTAGGCCATTTCGTTACTCCTTTACGTAAACCACATTTCTTCTTTGGCATGTTAATTATTGTCATTTCATTTTTTTTCCACTCCCTTATGGAGCTTCCGCCACAATGTCAAACATCCTTGCTGCAGCACGATTTTCATTTTCTTTTGCAAATTGAATCATTTAGATCTTAAAACCGGCACTGTGTTTTACTTCGTTTACCAGGACCCATCTTTACTGCTCGCTGTTTGAAGCGTATTCAATATTATTCATAGTGTTAAATATACTACAGACAGCGAGCGTAATAAGTCTCAGGCATGTTCTAATTTATTTCAAAATTAATCGTCCGCCTCGTACATCACACGAAAGGGGGAAAAGGAATAAATGTTTATAGAAAAGCGTGGGAAAAATCCCGCCATGGCGCTGCTCCCCCCCCCCTCTCCCTTCTTGCGCTTAAGGGTTGCATAATTCTAGAAGTATACTATTTGTTCAAAAGCTGGAATGATTCATCTAATAAATAATGACTTCAAAACATAAGAAAATTGCACATGTACATTTCAAATTTTTTCTTTTTTCGTAAAATATAGGGGGTGCGCGTTATACGGCGAATATACCTAAAAATTAAAAAATACAGCATGAAAGTATAGGTGCGCGTTATACGCCGGATTTTACGGTAAATTGTGACACGCGTGCAAATAACAGTTTACAATTACTGAGTTTATTCACTATTTAAAGACTTTCGGTAAAATTAATAAATTTATATCTTCTCGAATTTTATTTTTAATTTTCATTCACATAAAACAAGAGAATGTATCAAGTAACATCAGACTTAAAATGAATATTTCGGAAGAAAAATATTATTATATGTATTGAAAGTATAATTCGGAATTACCGATGGAGTACAAATAATAATAAAAAAATCATTCTGTTGAATTGTGCAAATTGAGTAAAGGGGTTTTGGAGATATGGTAAGTGTAATATACGAGTAGAGAAAAAAGAATCTTCTCGCAATTTGGTTGATCCTATTAAATAAAGAAAAACTCATTTGAAAAAAGATTGGAACGTATTTCTTTGTTCGTGTTAAGTAAGAAAGAGTGTAAAATATTACGAATATATAAAACAAATTTGGGAGTACTTATTTTAATGAAACTAGTCTAAAAATTCTGGATATCTCTCAGAATGTATAAAAACTCAAATGTTAAAAACTTCCTTTGTCTAAAAAGTATACCTTTCACTTTTAATAATTATTGGATCTAAATACGCCCCATTTAAACAGCAGGAATAGACAGCATTTATTGTTAATAATTTTAAGTTAATTGTTACTAATACTATAAGAAGCACAAAGATAGCGCGAGAACAAAATCACAAGTGATAATAGTAGATCTAAATCTTGATTCCAATAAGAGCTTAGATTATGATAAAGTGGTCTTTATTTGTTAAATGGAACAGAATTTCAAATTCTTGTGCAGGACGTCGGGGATAGGCAGGTTACAGTCAAGACATGGGTTTTTAATAACCTAATGGCTATGGTTATTTTGGAGTCGAGGAGCAAGTTCAACCCCTAATTTCACGACATTCCCATCGTTCGAAATAGTGGTGGGATGTTGGGTGTTAAATTCAATTGAGAATCACAAAAGTTTGAAAAATGTAGTGTGGAAGTTAAAAGAAATATACCTGATAAGGTGTCATCCTCATCACTTCGCCTATTTTAAATTACAAGGTTGGCCATTAATAGCTCTCTTGTAGTTTTTTAGAACAACCTTGATTCACAGCCAAACTAAACCAAAATAGTAGGTTGTAGTTATCTGAATATATTTCATATTATATAAAATTCCACCATCAAAAACTTTCAGTATACTTCTAGAGCACCGTTAATTAAATCAAGTAATAATAAAGCATCACATCTAAGTTGCATAAATTTATCCCCTATATATACATATTTTATATCTTGTACATCAAGTTCATTATTCTGTCCTTATTTTCAGAAATCCTCTTGAAAAGAAAATCTAAAGTTCTAGAGATGTGTGCAGTGAAATCTGTAATTGAATATTGATGTGGAAGTTTTGTAGAAGAAATATAATTATCTTACAAAACTTTTGAAGAGGAAATATCTAACAGCAACTTTCTGTAAAATACGTATCTTATTTTTAGAACTCAGGCCACACTTTTGTCAGATCAAAAATTAAACAGGACTTAATATCATCTTCATTGTAAAATTCGAAACATCCGCGAATATTATAACTCTCTTCGTGTCGAATAAGTAGATGCATATTTTGCATCTTGTTTTGAAATTACTATCGCTGAGACAAGACTAATACCTCTAAAATGATAGAAAAATAATACGTTGTTATAAAATGAAGTATTTTTACAAATGTGGACAAAGGCTTTGAAATTTAAAAAAGGATAATTTATTTCAAAAAATTACTAAATTAGTGAACAGCAGCGAAAATGATCCTTATGATGCCATACGAACAGTAAAAAATCTCTCATATATATCAATCAAAAAGTTTTCTTTAATAATAGAATTTCATCGTCTCGTTAGTCCTAAAAGAGCCCTCAACAAGTAAAAACAACAACAGAAACTCTGGCATACCATATGTATTTCTATGCCATAACAGTTCAAAAGGCACTAAGATATGAAAGATTTGTCATGGTTGGTACTTAAAAATGGCTTTTAATGTACAAAACAAATCGAGTAGAATGAATGAATGATTTTTTTCAAGAGGATGTTAAAAAATAAAAATCTTTCAGCAGTAAACGTTCAGCAGCAAAAAATATCTTTTTATGAATACGAAAGTATTCATGAAATAATTCTGCCCGAAAGACCACCCAAAGAGTTTAAAAGGAAAACGAATCGAGAGAGTTCCAAGAAACATTTCATGCTCTTATAGTGCTATTTATCTACTCCATTTATATAAGGTAGTACGACTTCATCTGGAACGGAACAAAGCTGCTATTGAATAATTAGCTATGTCACTTCACAAAAACATGTAATTAGATGTACTGAAATAAAACATGTGCGATTCAATTTAAATGTGATTGACTTACTAAAGTCTTCGATTTCTAAGCAAGATTTAAAAAAAATGGTAATGATGAAGCAAATCCTGTCTATATGAAAGGGAAGATCTTAATAATTTGGGCAAATTTCATTTCACTGAGATAAAATTGATATTATTTTTCATAGTTCAAAGGGGTTACTAAACTCTGATGCCAATGGGTAATTTAATTACATTAATGCATACAGTTAATTAATTTTAGTAAGGATATTTTTTTCATTAAGGTTGCCAGCTTTTTCGAAAAAAAGTGATTTCTCGTCATTAAAACATTCTAAATTTCAAATTTTGAAAAATTCCTCTTAAAAATGTTCATTTATGTGGAGGTTTAAAAGAAATGAATACTCTACTAATTCTGAATGAACGCCTCAACCAATCTAACTAAATAAAAAAAAGTTCACAGATATTTGCTTCAAACGACAGACAATTGCTTTTTTTTTTTTAAAAAAAAGAAAATTTTAAAAACATTTTTTTAAAAATAGATACCGTTACGATAAAAAAAATGACATTAAATGCACTAATTTTTTGCAAAAATATCATGGATTTTTCATGTTACAAATCTCTTAAATCTAAAATTTTGTGCAAGTGTTTTTAATTAGAAAATATTCAAAATCACACTTACAATTACTGTCTTCCTGAAGCTTTAAGGATCGTATGCTAGTTTATAATCTTTAATAAACGATCCACGTAATGTTCTGAAACAGAGACATATTACGAGTAATTCTATTTTAATTTTAAGCAAATAACATCAATTCAACAGATAATTTATTGAATAAAAATACAGTAAAAAAATTGAATACTTTAAATAAAAACTGGTTAGTTAAGATTTTGGTAAAAAAAAATTATAAATCAAAAATTATTAAACATATCGCATTTTCAAGTATAAGGCTTCCCTAATTCTTTTTTTCGAATGTGTCTGGAGCTAATAATCGGATTTGAATGAAATTAAAAAAATGGGCAATTCTCTTTATTTAATCTCGGAAAAAATTGAATTTAATTATAATATGCTATAATAATATATAATTATAATGTATAATTAACAATATTAGTTTAAGTAATTAATTATTCTATCAACTTCGTAATTTAGCTCTTTTTGGGTTATTAAAGGTGATATTAATGTTATGCAGGGGGGGGGGCATTTGTTGCAATTTTTAAGAGTGGCCATTTTTTTTTTCCTGATGATGATAGTACAAAGTGTTGATGTACAATTCATCTTGGCAACTTTGTTTAATTTTAGTTATCCATTTTGAATCTGATTTAATATCTGATGGAATTATTTTATATTATTACTAAAAGAAAAACAGAGTAAAAAGTATAAAAAAGTCTTAAACTCTCTCTCTAGATCATGAATCTATGGAGTTATGTCTTCACCAAAACGGTAAATAATTGAAACTTCCTCTTTTGTATCAATAGATCTAGAAATAGCAATTAAAATTGCAAGATTCCTAATAAAATAATGAAGAAGGGGGGGGGGGACGACGACTTTTTCTGCAACTTTTTCTGCATGTTAAATTTAATGCTACATTTTGAGCATTAAGTCACATTTCTGTGCTCCCTTTTCTCCGATGATATCAATTTTCAGTTTGAGACACCCAGAATTTTACTTTTTGAATCATTTATTGGATTGTATTATATGTTCTTACATAATGGCTTAAAATAATATTATTTTTTTTTGTATAAAAAGTATTATTTTATTTTAGAGATTTATGTGAACTTTTCTTGTTGTATCTTCAGCATTTTTTGAAAGAATCGTTTAGTAATGTTAACATCTAAAATATAAATATGAAATTTCAATACAAAATATTCTTCTACAATAATTACAGAGGATTCGTTTCTAAATTATAAGGATTTGATACATCAATTTAAAAATGTTTATTATGATCTTCCACAACCGCATTTTTCTTCTGACTGTTATATTGCATATAGAGAATTCCGAATGTATGATTTACATTGGACTTAATTTTCTTTGTCTGAGTGTGATGTTCGCCAAAATGCTTATTTAAAGTGAAACTAATCGCTTAATATGAATTTTAAATTTAAGTTCGCAGTATGGGAAGCATAATTTTAAGTGAAAATTATCGAATGAAAGTATTTTCTTCTTTTCTTATAATGGACAAACAGATCTTTGTTAAACTTAGAGTAAAGATAAAAGAGAATACTTAACGTTTGGCCTCTGTTTTTTCCCCCTCATTTTTAAAAGCAATTGATAAAAGAAATTTCGACAGTAAATAGCAACACTAATCTACAGGTTTCATTTTCCTTTTCCGATACAGAGTTTTAAAGATAATGTTCCACTTTTTTAGTTATTTAACTCTCACTTGTTTTCGAATAAAAACATGTAAAAAAATACGCTTACTCAGTTTAAGATTTTTGTGCTTTTTTCTAATAAATATAAGTCTTTTATTAATGCTGCAATTGCTAGATTTTTGATATAAATAATACGCTTATCCATAAGTACAGTGAAGGGTGAACTTTTTATTCCCGCGCCCCCCCCCCAAAAAAAGTATCCTTTTTTTTACCCACCAATATCGTTCGTAGCAAAACGTAATAAACATTAAATAGCACTTCTTTTCTTTTTATTTTTGAAACTTAAATAGAAAATCAAATAAGCGTATTTTCATATTTATATATTAGAGCGGATTCCATTTCTTGTTCATGCAAAGTTTTTTAATTAATTTCTTTTTAAATTTTCCCAACAATAACTTCCAATTGTAAAAAAATATTCCTATTTCTGTAAAAATATTTGCATGTGAAAAATGGAACATATTTTTGAATGCATATTTTTAAGACTTTTGAATAGAAAACTGAAATAAATACAAATGAAAAAGATGTTTTCTGGGTTCCATAAATCACACACAGTATTGCAATTTAGGCTGAATGGCTTATTAAAGTAGATTACAGAAGCAACACGATAACTATTGGCAACGCATTCGTGATATTGAACCATGAAAAAGGACAAGGCCTGGGAGCTAGTTGAGCAATTGAGATGGTAAAACACTCCACATATCATCTCTTCGCCTACGTGAGAACTTTGTGCACTGACAGATTTAATGTATAGTGCACATTGAACACCACAACTCTGCTACACGATAGCTTTTGGAAGTAAGAGTCACGAACTCACAACCCATCCGTTGCTCTACCGATACATGTGTATATGTATTAAAATTAGCTTAAAAAAAAAGCCGAATTCTATAGTGATTTCTAGCCAAGTGACTCGATTTTTCTTTAAAAAAGAATGTGATGCTGCTCATTATCAAAATGCTTACGTAAGTGAAATTCGAAATATAATGCTGATATCTGGCAAAATTTCAACTACATGTATTTATTTAAGATATATTTGTCCATTTTGTGAATTATGTTGAAAGAAAACATTATATCGTTATAACTTTTTGTGTGGCAATCTTTCTCTACAAAAATTCTTTTTTTGAATACCGTAGTGTCATAAAGCTAAATTATTTTGCTTTTTGTTTAAAATTATTGTTCTGTTTTAAAATAATTTATATTTATTTAGCATTGCGATTAAGCGAATTTTAGAAATTACTTTTAAATGGAATTTAAATTAACAAGAAATTCGAGGAAAAAAATATATATTTTCTTTTGTGTTTTAAGGTTAGAGTAGCCAAAATTTAAAAATTTAATTAATAGCATTTACAAAACGTAAGAATTAATTAATTATTTTAAAAAACGCTGTAAAACTCTTGGGGAAATCCATCAAAAAATCTTCTGTAACGTTTTTCTTGTAACACTAGAGGCTTACACGAGGGGAGGGGGAAGGGTTCACAGACCTCATAGATGTATGGGGGAAATGGCCCCACAGACCACAAATTATTAATTTTTATCATGCTTTGGCGTGTTATTTAGAATGTACCCCCCCCCCCACCACCATGAGAGAGATCTGTGTACGGCACTATGTAATAAAAAAATCTTAATATAACGCAATTTAAATTCTAATTAAAATATGCTTATTAAAAAAATTGTCATAACAATTTAAATCATACGCCTCGTGGTAATATAGTAAAATACATATTTGACAAGTGATTTTAGCTAAAGTAAATTCGAAAGATACTAATAAATTCCTTTTTTTCAAACGCAACGCATTTACTGTGTAACAAAATAAATAAATAAATATAAAACGTTTTTAATATTATGTCATCAAAATTCGCAGTTTTTTTTTTAATACATGAAAGCAAATATCTTTTTTTAAAACATTGCCTTTGAGAACCACCAGTAACCTTTTCCCCACCCTCCATATCCTGATGTAAGATACAAAAGCATCTTGCTGGCGAGACATGTCCTTTAAAATTTTTTTGATAGTGCAAATCCATCGTAAAAAAAAATCCACCTTCTCCCTAAATCCTTTAAAACAATATACACGAATTGCCGCATTGCCGTAATCTACGTAAACAGGCATGAAACGTTTGACCTTTAAACGCAAAAAAGGCATGCATAAAAACTTGTAATTTCAGCTTAACTCCAGTATAAGTGCTAGCGTTCTTTTGTCCTTCAGCGGTTCCCTGGCTCTTTCATGTGCACTATTGTGATCGAAGCCCTAACAGCTGAGTACGCGGCCTTCACAGAGAGGCACCCGAACATCACTTATCGCGGTTGCAAAACCTCCCTCTTCCACCGGTGCCTTCGATAATAGGAGGTTTCACGATGCAAGACTTTATCTTTCTTGGAACATACATGAAGCTAAGTTCTATCTTCCAGAGTTTTCGTCTTTTATTTTCACACTTCCAGTGTTTATCAACGAAGGAAGAATGTATAAAACACGCAGATGTGTGTGTGTGTGTGTGGTTTTTTTTCCCTATGGTTTATTATGATTGCATTATATTTGTTTACAGTCTCTTATAAACGAAGAGGAAAATGTACACTAAATGTAACGTAATTTCTTTCTAGTTAATCTTGATTACATTCTATATTAGTATTATATATAATTTTCCCACTTCTAGTAGTATTAATTACGGAAGGAAAAATATACAACGAATGAACGTGTAGTTTTTCCTTATGGTTTATTATGAATACATTCTATCAGTTTGAAGTGTCTCATAAACGAAGGAAAAAATATACAATTAATGTAGAGTAGAGTTAATAGTTGTTCTTGATTACATTCTATCAGCCTTATATATTTTAAGATTTTTTTTTATAGGAATCTACTTTCTATTTTGTGGAAGTTTTTTTTTGCGTATGAGTACATTCAAGCACTTTATTTAAGCACATTTTTTAATTAAAATAAGTATTATATAATGGCAATAAATATATACCAATAACATGGTATTAAAACAATCTGATTTGATTTTTTTTTATTAATGCCGCATTTTGAAGCTACACTAGAGGTATTTGACACGAACCTCATAATTCTGAGCCACGGCCAAATGACAAAGACGACACCTGAACTGGCAACCCAATCTCCAAATTTCCACCCCACGCAAACGTGAGGACTTTGAGCATTGATAGATTTAAAGTGAACCAGCTCTTCTACATGACAGGGTTCAATATTTAATAAATATTGAACCTATATTATTTGCTTACAACTTCTTTAGCACATAAAGAAGACATTCTTAGGTATGTGTAAAAGAAATTGGAATAGTAAAAACTAAATTTTTGGACCACATGATGTGGAAAGCAAAAATGTGATACTTGCTGCTAAAAATGTTGAATTTTAACCAGAAAAATAACGGATACAAGAATTGGACATTAAATTAGTTATTCAATACGTCACAATGAAACATTATCGGTCAAATATATAACCACCGTCTATAAGAATAAAATAAATCAGAAAATACAAAATGAGTTATTTATAAAACCCTCTGTAAGTGATAAAACATATTCTTTAATACTAAAGAAATGTAAAATATCGAACGAAACTCCAATTTTTTTTCTTAATTTTAAACAGCATTATTATTTACTCTCTACTTTTTGAGTAACAAAAGAAAAACGACCCAAAGTTTGGGTTTTATCTCGTCTAAGAAGCCTTAAAGTTCCCTCAAGTTTTAATCTTATTCCTTAGTCTCAAATACACCTACACACCTTTCTTTTATTCAACGGTTTTTACGTGATCATATGTCATCGATAAGTATTTAACACACGTTTAATTTACAAAGAAAGTATTGCTATTTTAAGCGGTCTACCTCATATTTTTGAGAGAAAAAAATATTTCACGAAGTGGCAGATGTTTCTGAAGAACAATAAAAACAAAATGAGCATAATAACGAAAAAGTGGATTTAATTCAACCAATTGCGTGACATAATATTGATATCGTATTTTTTTAAGCAATTAATTGAAAGTACTTAATCATAATATGGTTAATATTTTTTATTTTTTTTTTTTTTTTTTTTTACAAAGGTTTTATTAACTATATAGCTCTTTTATAAAGTAAATGTTTCTATCTAAAAAAAAAATTCCCTTTATTATGAAAACACTCCATAAATTTTCAACATGTAATACTTTGTCAATACCTTTATTATGTAACATTTCTTCATGAAAGAACTCACATTTATGGCTTCTATTATTTTATCTTTACTGCTTAACAAGTACTGAACTTTTATTAAGCACGCAGAGTTTTATGCAATTTTTAGTTATATAATTTTAATTAAATTTCGATAAATATTAATGTGCTTTTTTTTTCTCTCACTGTAAGTGTATAACACTCAAAATTATTAAAAATATAAAAATTCAATTTTTGTTTTATTGAATTTTTGAATTTATAATTTCACTGTCAATCGGTTAAGGCTATGTATTTTATTCTTCTCTGATGTTGCATTATTTTATATTTTACACTAAAACTAAATTTCATTTTGAAATTAGAACAGCTTTGTTTCTCAATGAACATGTTTTTGAAAAAAAAAAATACATTTACTCACGAAAAGTTATTTAAGTAAAATATTGTATTTCAATACATTTTAAGTAAAAATGATCTAATTTTTTGTTTTTTAAGTACGCTGTATACCTTATAAATTCAAAATCATTTAGTTCAACTAAAAATAAAATGAGAGCTTAATCCGCGTATATAACATGTATTCAGAATTTTCACAAACTATGCTTTTCTCGTTGGAAATGTAATAATGTCCAATCATTGTTAACATTTTTTACTTATATATACTGGCTTATATATACTTATGACTTGCATACTTATTTACTTTTATTTCTTACTTACTTACTGGCGAAAAACAAATAATTTTTTTGTTTCATACTTATTTTATTAGAATTGCTATTAAATTTGAACGAAATGCATATGTTAGGCCTCTTTTAGTTGATTATTTATGAATAAAAATCTTGTTAAATAATGTGAAACAAAATACTTTAATGGGATTCTTTTTCACTGTTATTAAAAAAGTGGTTTTAGTAGGAAAAATGAATCGAAAATTGGTTAGCCCTAATTTCTTTTTATGTGAATTGTAACGCTTTTTACTTGCTTAATTTCTTTCGTCGTCCTTACAGAATAAGATGAGCAATGATATATATTATTGACCCATAATGCCTTGAGGTAAATTTTCTGTTGCTCTCTTTACCCATCTTTCCCTCTTTTTATGAAGAAATCTTCCACCGCATTATCACAAATTTCTTCATCACTTGTGCTATCCTTCAATAACCAAAATATTGCTAGACTTTTCCTCAGTTCTTAATATACTTAATAGTGAAAGTTAAAGAGAAATTGATTGTGTTACAGTTATATTGCACAATTCCGTTATTATTCATTCGATTGACCAAAACAAAGCCCAAAGGGGTTACTGGGATTAATGACCCGTTTTTGGACTCATTTCGAATGAAATGAGTCCAAAACGGAAATATTCTTAAAATCATCTTTACTGAAAAGCATCTCATTCGACAAAAGCATAGAAAATAGTTCAGTTTCAAAATTACTTCTGATGGGGGGGGGGGAACAATTTTGTTATTCATTCTTCTTTAATTAAAGTTATTGTTATTAGTATGCTTCAACTATTTTTAAGATAATTATTATAATCTATTTAATTGCTTTATCCTCACTTGATTTAACCATAGATTTTTTTAAGAGAATAGTTTCTGTTAATTTTGTTTTATTAATATTGCAGGAATATTTTGTGATATAATTGTGTTCTGAATTTGAATAAATTACAGCGTGCAGCTGAAATTGCGTCGAATTTAAATTTAATTGTCCATAACATTGAAAAACTGCTATGAAAAAACAGTCCATATCGTTTATAATGAATAAACTTTTCTTTTAATTTTGAAAAGAAAATACTTGAATTATTTCAAGGAATAGCAATTGTATGTAATTTTTTGACCTATAGTGTTGAGAATTTTTTTTTTTTTTTTTTTTGATGCTACTGCTTTTAATGTATTAAAAATGAATTTTCTGTACTTCCATTGTCGGATTCTTTATGTAAAGAAGAAAAAAAAGAAAATGCACATTTTAAAAGTTTTATGTGGATCTTTTGAACTTGTAGACCCCGCCCATTCGAAATCTCCAGCATAATGATATTTTTTAAAATTATTAAAAATGTTGTATACTTGCGATATTTTTACTGATTTTTAGCGACTTTTTTTTATATTTATTAATCGTTTTCTTTATTTTAGTATTTTTTTCCTATTACGTTATTCATAGTGTTCTGTAAATACATTATTATAAAGAGCTGTAACTACGTATGTAAAAAAAAAAAAACTACAGGAGATAAAATTCTCAAAGAAGTCCTCGAAATAGTAGATGTATTACTGATCTCTAGTACCTACTGAATCAGGGTCAGAGTATCAGCCGCAGCGGGGTGAAAAATTGAAGCTCCGACATGGGCCTCAAATTCTTCTAAGCCTAGAGGCCAGCCGTGGGTTAAAACGACCCTGGCTCAAGCATAAACGTCTTAAAAGCTCTGAGGCAAGAGGCGAAGAAAGGCTGTGTAGCCCGAAGTTTGAATCTTCTAAATGGGTTTTGAAAAGTTTAAAAAAAATTATTTTAAGAAGATAGGTATTCAAAATGAGAAAAAGCAGAACTACGTTCTTTTTCAAGGGAAGGGAGGGGAGAAATTGTTTTTTACTAGTTTCTTTAGAAATGTAAAAATATATAACTTTTAATCTTTTTTTTTTTTTTTTAGTTTTTCAAAAAAAATGTAAATGTTATCGTCATTATAGGGTTTAATTTCAAGAATTTTTAGAAACCTTACATTAAAAGTCCGTGAAAATAATTTATTAGTTTTATTAGTATTTATAATTTATTAGTATTATTTTTATATTACACTAAAGATTCCATTTCTTTTTACTTCGCTTTATCGCATTTAAATTAAATTTGTTTTTCTAACAAAGTTCTTTCGACATATGTATATAATATGTGTTTCATCTCAGCTAGCTCTTATTTATAGAAGAAAATCTATAATTATGAAAAGAAAAATCTGTTATTCTGCAGCATTAAAATAATAGTGTGATTGAAATAAATAAACTTTTAATAAAATAAAAAACGTGAAATAAAAAAGTATATAAAGCTTAGAAATGAACAAAATTATTAAAATGATGCAATTAGTAGGAAATATATTGAATTTTTAACAATATGTTAACAATAATTTAACAATATGTTATGTTTAATGAATGTTAACGCCTAACTGGTGTTGCATTACGATGGTTAACTTATGTATCTTGTAAATATGATATAAAATTTACAAAAAATTAAAAATTACATAGCTAAAATACTTAAAGAATTGTCCCTCTAATTTTGTTTACTGGCTAGGAGCCAAAATATTATTCTTTAAGGTTCGTTTTTACTCTTTTTGCTTCAGGATTCTGAGCAAGATATTCCTTTTGGCAAATATTCCTATTTTCTCATTGGATTTGACACTCTTATATACAAAATTTGTACTAGCGAGATTTTCAAAACTTTGAGACATTACTCTTTTGCTATTTTTTAAAGTTTTAAATATTATTCAAAGAATTTTTTAAAAAGAACATAATTTGTTTATTTATATTTTACCTATTTTGAAATTGAGAATGTTTCAGAAATCCATTTTTATTTTGAAAGGGTTTTATTTGTGGTTCCTGTCTAAACGTTTATTTAGCACTTAAAAAACAAATTCGCTGTCTAAAAATATTTGAAAAATATAAAAAATTAAAATTTGCACTTTTATCTTTGCACCATGAACATCTTCTTATGGATATTATATTCAATCTATTTCATTTTTAATGACGCAATGTCTGCCTTATACGAGATAAAGATTAAATTTCATCCTCGCATCACGTTTATTTCAAATAAAAAAAAATTTAAATTAATACTCAGCGGCAAGTTCCACGTTAAGTTTGATAAAGCGGCTTTTTTATTTTTGTATTGTTGAGGGAAACATATTCTAAAGTGTGATATGTCGCATTTAAATTATATAGTGTGCTGTATGTGTATTACCAGTTAAGAACATGCAATAAACCCTAAATTCTGTTTTTACCTGAACTAATATTTATATGATTTTGATATAACGTGAATAAAAAAAAATTCTTTCTTCTTTTTACACGCTTTCTTTTTTTGTTTTGTTTAACACGATTAATCAAAATTATAAGAAAAACAGTTTTTCCATTCTCCATTTTTTACAAATTCAAAATCTTTTCCACTGATTTCACAGTTCATTAGGTTATATGCCTTTTTTAGATTGACACTTGATTTTTCTTGTTTCTTTTTTATTGCGTGTGCCTAGAACTTCCCAAATTGTAACTTCAATTCGTATAAAAATGTTTTATCCGAAAACTCACACGTAAATCTCATTTTTAAATACAGCTACTCACAATTATAGGTACTCCCAATTAGAGATGACATACGAAAAACAAGATTGTAAGGTGATAAAGTGGGATGATATATCTTAAAGAAATCCACACACACACAACAGTAATGGCTTGATTAAATTTAAAGATGAATATCAGATTGTAGCTTTATACAACCAATTTTAAAAATGGAAGGTAATATGTTAACGCTGACTGAAACTATATTTTCAAAATCTCAATGCATTTATATCTTTTTATTTCTAGAAATCTTGAAAATTGTTCACACTAATTCTTATATATATAATCTAAAATCCCTCTTCATCAAATCTAAAAAAAAAAAAAAAATCGCCATTTAGATATACATCAAATTTTTTAAAACAGGCATGTCTTTTCTTTGGTCACAGACAGAATTGTGTTTAGCCAACACTCTTTAAAATGTATAAAATTATTTTAATTTCAGATTGCAAAGTTTCAGATTCATTTCAAACGCTCTTATAGTTAGAGATATATTCAACGGCTGTTTTTCACCTTGAAAGAAAGACGCATATTTAACTGAGAGACTAAGTCTGCTAAAACTCACATGTAACTTTAATCACAAAAAACTTTGACCAATACGAAATATATATTACTTATCTAAGAAAATTCTATACTTCTTTCTCGATATTATTATCTAAGCTTAAACACAGAAGTCTTAGTCTTAGTGTCTTGCAGTCAGACTCATATTAATAAAAGGCTATCAAATTATGGATACTTTCAACAGTTTACAATTAAATGTATACTAGTTTTGAAAGCATGCAAAATTTTTTAAACAGTGTGAAAGTTAAATATTCAAATGCTATTTCAAAATTCAGACGCTTACGTCTGCGCTATATAAAATTGTTTATTCAGTCACGCGTTGTTCCACGCACTAAAGAAAACTGTTGACTTTCACTAAAATAAAATAAATGAATATATTTTTGGATTTTTAAACAAGTTTCTCAACTAGTAGCAAATTATTTCTCTAGTGAGAGAGAAGTTAAAAAATTTTTTATCCAAAATATAGATAAATAAAAAATTCCAAAATATATAATGTATTACATCTACTTAAATTTATACAAATTTTAATATAAAAAAGACAGGTTATAGGTATTATAAATAGATTTATAGTTATTATAAATAAACAAGTTATATAGACAATTTTATAGAAATGTAAGTTTTTCCTTAAACCCTATTTTTTATGTATAAATATTGCATGTTTTGAAAAAAAAAACGTATTTAATAGTATACACATTCAGAACAAAGAAAACTCAACAAAAATTCAATATTAAAAAATATGCAATATTCAAAATGTTGATTTCATTATTTATCTACTTGAAAATTTTAAAAAGTTTGTTAAAAAACGATTCATTAGCTTAGGTATACTAGAATGACTAGAAATCTGGAAAAATTATAACCATTTTGAATGACTTTGGCATTGAATGTTTTTATGCCTTTATATATATATATATATATATATACAGTAGCGCACATAGAAGTTTTCCAAGGGGGGGGTCCAGGGTCGAAAGTCCACCATTCTTGTAACATGATCCTTTTAATTTTGTCGATTTTGGGGAACAAAAATCAGTAAAAAACTATTTATTGAATGAATAATTAGTATTAATTAATAAAATTAATCACACATTAAAAACAAATATTTAATTAAATTTTACGTATTATATACGTAAAATTATAATCAATCGGGAAAAAAATCAAGGGCTTTGGGGGGCTCCGGACCCCTAGGACACCCCCCCTTATGTGCGCCACTGTATATATATATATAACCAATGAGTTATTTTAATATATAAATGCCCCCTAACTTGAAAACTATCAGAAGACTAACATAATTTATTTAACTGACCTAAAACTAGATCTTTAAACAATTTAATTAAGGAAAAGTTTTGTGCGCTATGCAATCGCTGAGTGAGGTACATGTAAACTATTAAGATATTCCTTTTTATAGAAGTAGGAAATAAATTTTCTAACACACACAGTATTTAATACTTATTACGTATATAAGTAAATGTGTGTAGGAATATCGTAAAGTTGTAATTATATGACTAAGAAACAACTGAGATGTCTTGATAGAACTTAATCAGCAAATTAATTGATCTTTATGTACATAATGTTGTGAATTGCAGCTATTAATGTTGAGTTGTTTGGTTTTAGGAAGATCAATTAAATCGTTGACTCTCAAAAAGTCGAGCACAAGAAGGGGATCAGTGTAGATATCTTTGCTTGTGAGATTCATGCAACGCATTATGTGTTCGGATGAAGCCTGGTGTTCTTGACACCTTGCACAGGTGGAGAAGATCTTTTTGCCCGCTGAGAATGAGAGATACTTGATGTGACCACTGGCAAGACGAGAGAATGTAGTAAGGGAGCATCTGTCACACTTGAGGGCTAGGGTCAGACCGGGTCTATTACCTGCCTACCAATGATGAGTGGGAGGCACCCTCCACTCCACCAAATTTTGAGATTTTTTTTAATTATAATCCCAGATAGGTAAGGGCGGATATGGAAGGAGTTGGAAGATTACAGCCCTCCTCAGCTAGTTTGTCTGCCATTTCATTGCAGTAAAGTTCGACATGAGATGGGATCCACTGAAAATGAATATCATGGTGTAGCGATATATGTTTCAGTTTGTGTAAGATGGAGACAGTGGTTTAGTCGCCAACAATAAACCTTGTGTAAAGGTGTTGAAGCGAACTACGGCTATCAGAGAAAAATCACCGAAATTCTTCTTAGTGGATCTTATGGAGCAAGATGAAGTGGGCTTTTTGGTCTCCATGTAACAATGAATGAATCCTTCATGTGTCGTAGACCAATGAGTAAGGATTGGAAGCACAGCGACTCACCTTCCCCGAGAAGGATAAGGTGCAGAAGTCTGCAGGGAAGGTTATGGTGTCTTCTTTTTGGGGGGGAGGGGGGATTGTCATGCTGTCATCAAAACAAACTATCTTGAGAAGATCCAGAACATCAATAGTGCCTATTACTACCCATTTCTTATTTAATTGAGTGATGTTCTGATCAGGAAAGAACGTGGAAGTATGACCAAAGGGGTCCATCTTCTTGCCGACAATACACTTGCTTATTCATTTCAAGATGCGGTTCAAGATTCAAGCGATGTGATTGACATTTTGTTATGTCCACCGTATTCTCCTGATGTCGTTCCAAACGACTTTTTCTAATTCCCAGAACTCAAAAATCATTGCGGGATTGAAGATTTGTCAACACAAATGACGTCGCTCAGGAGGTGGAACAATGGTTTTTAATGCAATCTGCTGAGAGTTATAAAATGACGGCCTTCGAAAGCCAAGGAACGTTGGGAGAAGCGCATAGCTCTGGATGGTGGCTCTGTTGAGAAGTCTTAAAGATGACAAAGAAAAAATAAGTTTCTACCTCAATTATTTTGGCGGATAAATCTTTGTGATACTTATCCCCTTGTATGTGTTTACCCCTAAATCAAAACGGAATAAATAAACGAATAAAGACTTTTACATTTTTCAATTAAAGCTAAAAATAGATATATCCATACTTTATTTATTGGAAAAATTATTATATACAAGATTTAATTAACAGGAGCTTAATTTCATGCAAGGATCATAATTGATATATCCCCTGCAGACAATACTAATGTACACTAATAATACACTAACATCAGCTCATTCTGCAAAGCAGTTTTTTATAATCATAGCAAAATTTAAATCACTGTTCGTACAAACTGAAAATAGAGATGTCATGCAGCATTCATAGCCTTTCAGTACACCAGACTTGTTTATTTTTTATTTTAGTTTTTTCGGGGTCTTGTTTTTGTCTAATGTTTATTTGATAAGCAAATAATTTATTCGTTGATTAACCATAATTATTACGACTTGTGATATTACTTCTCTCCTACTTATGTTATTACAAAAAATTTTGAAGCCTCATTTATATTATTTTTCTTTTTATACATATTTTATATAAATATTGAATGAATAAATAAGTCAGAAAATCAAAATATTTAAATGAAATTTCTTTGAAAATACAACGTGTTTGCCATCGAAAAAAGTGTTTTGTTTCAAAAGACTACTAAACTATGTTTACAATACATAAATTAAGGTGTATATCTACACTGTGGATTTATTAAAACGAATTTTGGGAGAAAATAACACGCGCGCAATTGCTTAATTAGTATTCTAAGTTTAATTTTGAAATTTATTAAGATACTTGATCAAATACAAATAATATTTACAGTATAAAAATACATATATATATATATATTCTTCCCAATTATATTTTGAGTGATTATCTTTTTAAGGCATTTTACACAGCTATTTTGAACATCAATTATTCTCAGCAAAGATAGTATCTTTCAATGTTATATCCCCAGAGAGATTTTCATTCAGTTTCAACTGAGCTGGTATATAACATTCAAACTCAGTATGCTGTCTATAAGATCGATTATGATTAATCATCAATTCATTTGAATTTTGGGACTTGAACAATAGAATTCTGATCGATTGTCTGTTCAAGGGAAGATAACAATAAATGGAACATCAAATATATTAGAAAGTACTGGAAGAAAACTAGCATCCTGTGTATAATCTGTAAAACTAGATATATTGTAAGAAGGTAGTGTTTTTGAAAACAATGAATCGCGATATGGCAGAGCACATCAATAAATATCTGTGATTTTTATTGCTTTTGTGACATTGTAAAGTTGTCTTAGGAGACCCTTCAGCAGATTTGTTGCGCACATATAAATTTACTTCTATAAAATTAACATCTTTTGATGAACACACGCAGAATTATACTGTATATAGTTTCACAGAATCAAGAGAAATAGGCTTTTGCTTGAAGTCAACCAATCACTATTAATTGAACAACAAAATTAGAGATTCTAATTACATGCAGATTAAACTTCACGCAACAAATATGTCGTATGAGCTGATACTGTACAAATGTGTGTGCTGCCTTTTTAGACAATTTTGAATTTAATAGGCTTTCATCTAGCATTTTTGGACCCACTAATGCAATTCTAATATTGCTATCAAATGATTACACCTAGAGTTATTGTCACATTTCCTCTATATTGTTTCTTTTTATTATAACGGCGCACTTATAGAAGCAATACTATATAAGAATACTGTGGACTGCATCTTGTAATTTTGAACCGCAGTCAACAGACGAGGACAAAACCTGAGCTGGCACCCCATGCCAACGAGAGGATTTCAAGCGTCCATTGTTTAACTCTCACATCAGCTTCACTACACGACGGGACTCTAATGAAAGCAGGATTCACATTCACGACTTGATGAAAACAAGTCGGCCATGACAGCTTGGCTACCAAGAACATTAGTAAATTACATATCTAACAAATCCATTTTTAAGCTATGTTTATCAATTCAGTTGCAACAAAGCTGATTGCTTATTGACGTCTCATTCGAAGCAATTTCTGACCTGTTAGGAACGGACCCAGTTGTCTTGAACCAAAGTGAAGAGACCAGGACGGTACCCTATCTCTTGACTTCCATACCATGTCAATGTGAGAGCTTTGCAGCAAATTACATGAGCAACAGCCCCAATACACAACGGTATCCAAAGAGTCAAGACTCGAGCATAGGGTTCTTCGTTTACAAATCTGTTACTCTATCTCTTCCAAGCTATCGCAACCTCTGATCGAAATCAAAGAATAAAAAACGACTTCTGTACGGACCTTATTTTTTGAGTCCATCCCAGTCCAAACCAGAAAGATCGACTTTATTTTCGGTCCTACCACTCTAGGTAGGTTTTTATTTTTCATGCATATTCTTCAGTCAAATTTACAGAATCTCTCAAAAGTCGTCTTCTTAAAAGTAGGTTTTGATATGATTTATTATACCAAGATAAAATAAATATGAGATGCACTTAATCAAGCCTAAGCTTTCATAAGTGTTTTGAGAAATTGTAGAACCATTATATTAAATGAAAAAAAAAAGAAAGAAACACACAGAATTATTATATGTTATTAATGAATGGTCACATTAATATTTATTAATTTTTAATCAATGTATAATCCCGTGTGCAAATAGACTTTTTCTCTTTTTCTGAAAGTTTTTTTTTTGATTAAAAAACGTGTTTTCCCTGTATTTTTATGCATTTTATAAATGATTCTTTTTTTAATCGCATTTGATTATCCTTATTTATTTATTTTGGTTTCTTACCCCATAAATTGGAAGTTATTTTTAACCTTTCATTTTGAGCTATGAGATTAAAACCGCGTAAAGTACATTTATATTTGAGGTTAAATTTATGACGCCTAAAAAGAGTCGAGTAGCAAGGGAAAAAATCATTATTTATTTCTACTGTTGCAATTGGTTATTATACAGAAATCGTTGAACCCTGAATGGCCTTACACAACTTTGAAAGTCACAACAACTACTTGCTGTAGTTGAATAATGCGATATTGAAAAAACTGAATGTTTTTTCTTGTAAAATAAATCTGAAAAAGTATTACTTATATGTTTTGTTTTGTTCTTCTGCAGCAGGAATAATGTAATGAGACTGTAATTCCCATAAATATAAATCAACAAAGATAATAAATATATACAGTCAACTCTTGATAATTCGAAATTGAAGAGACCAATGAAAAACTTCGAATTATCAAGAGAGTAGAAAAAAAAAATTCCCAAATTACATGAAGAGAAAATTTTTTCTAACACACATTAAAATTTGAAACTATATAATAAAACAACAATTTGTGTGTACATATATATAAAATTATTTTAAAGTATTTTTAAATAGTATGTAATATACAGTATAAAAAATATTATACAGAAGTTAATACATTTATATACTAAAAACAATTATTAAAATAATACACGCACACACATACTAATTTTTTTTAAATAATACATACTAAGTACATGATTAATATTTTTTAATAAAAAAAATCTTTTTTTTTATGGCATTTAATTTAACTTTGTCGATAGATTTTTCTAAAATAAAAGAAGCTTGAAAAACGTCAGCGTCAACTTGATTTTGAAAGAAAAAGTTTAGTTTGTTAAGTGACCCTTTTTAGCTTCTGTCAGAGTTATCGGAGTCAACTCATCCGATTCGTCTTCATCACTTTCTGTGTTATTGAGATTCAAAGCCACAATTTCGGCTTTTTCAGGGAAGACACACAGAGACAACACAAATCTTGTATGCTCCAACCTGTTTGCTACAGGACTGTACGTGACAGCGAGTGTTTGAATTGTCGAGAGTTTTATAAGTTAACTTTGAATTATCACGTGTTGTAGTCTGGCCAGAGCCACAAATTTTACTTCGAAATATTGAGTGTACCAAAACGTATTGTTTTAGTTTGAAATATCAAGAGTTTTTCTAGGAACCGAGCATATACTTCGAATTAGCGAGAAGTTCGTATTATCGAAGGTTTGAATTAGCGAGAGTCGATTGTATATATACATTTTGTTTCAAATGTTGAGATTTCAATGGATTGTTATTATAAGCATGAGATGAGTTTTCTAGACCCATATCTAGCCTCAGTAGGTTTTTAATAAACACATAATTTTCCAATTCTCTTATTATGAAAAAAAAAAAAAAGAAAATGCAAGGGAATATTTAAGGTTTGTTTTCTAAAATGCTGAAAATAGAGTTAAAAACAATTATTTTCAGTTTCTAATGTATAATAATCTTTGCATTTCTTAAAACCCCATAACATGGCAAAATAGAGTTTATATGTTGAAAACTCTTTCTATCATAGAATTTATAGTACGGCATTTTAAAATAATGATAAATAAATTTATACATTCCTAGTTAAAACATTTCTGAGATGTTCAGTTTGAGTTTTTAGTTTAAAATATATATACGAGTATATGGACAAATAAAATTGTAAAATCAATTAGTTTTTTAAAACATTCAAATTTTGGGAGAAATAAAACAATGTTTTCCTAATTTATATTTTTAACGAGTAAGTTTATTTTCCAGTTTGTGTCTTTTTTCGGGGAAATATTGGCTGTTCAAATGAAGTACTTCACATTTTATTAAAAAAAAAAAAAAAAATAAGAATTTATCAGTAATCTTTTCTCCTGATTACGTCACAACTGTTAAGAACAAACACAAATATTTTTTTTTCTTTCTACTACTATATATGAATCTCCATTATATAAATATGAAAAAGAAATACTTCTGTTTGGATTATTACTATTATTTGATCGTGAAAATAATCTCTGGAAAATAATCGCAATCTGGTAATCACTGAGATTAGCTGTACGTTCAACCTCCTTGTACTGATCAAATTTTAAAAGCTATAAAGACTTTTTCATTGCAATTTATTTCAGTAATAATCAACAATAATATTAAAAATACTGTAAATCAGAGCCAGTAAAGAATAATCCTCCTTTCAGAGGATTGATTGACAAAACAGTTAACTCAGTTTTTTTTTAAAAAAAAGTATTTTAAGCATGGAAGTAAAGATATGTTATTTTATTTCAAGACAAACTGAAATAATAAAGGAAATTCATATCAGAACTGGAACATATACATTATCATTCAATTTTTATCAATACTGTAACTTGCAGTTCACATAAGTCGCAGCGTATTAATCATGGGCTAGGAAATATTCATGACTTAACATCCATTCGACAACCAAGCATAAAAGGCTAAATACGGACTTTGCGTATTTTATACAGAAAAAGAATGGACTTATTTGAACAAAAATAAGAAGTATATTAAAATAAGGATTAGTATTTTCAAAATATGGTATAAATATTGGAATATTTTTCCTGTAAGAAAAAAGTATTCAGAGTCTTGACCTTTTTCTTTAATATTAAGTGAATAAGGCCTCAATGTTTACAAATTAAATGCTCCCATCTTCGAGTACCCGTTAATTTTGACATTTTTATCTGCGAAGTCATACAATTTTGATAAAATCACTCTCGTAGCTGTGATTTATATAATGAATCCTTACTGATTACTTATGTATTTTATTTAGAGTATATTTAAAAGCCGTGTGTGTGTGTGTGTTGCATGAAAGTTAAAATTATTGAATATTTTAAAATATATATCATTATACACCAAATAAAGAAATCAGCGTAATTCCCGTTGTAAAGCTTCAGTTATACTAATTAATACTTTTTCTTAACCTCCTGTCATTATTATTAATTATTATGTTATTATACTAATAATGATGAAAAAGTAAAATTGATACATTTCTCATTAAACATAAAATTTCTTTCATTAGAAAAGAAAAAAAAAAAGAACTCCTTAATTTTATCAAGATTTTTCATTACATTTTATATTACAGCTTTTAAACTCTTATTTCTTTCAAAAAGAATTATTTAATTTCAGACAATTATTACGTCTATTCAGACAATTATTTCACGCCATTAAATATAATCTCCTTTCAATGAAAATTGCTTCGAAAATGATATGATGCATTAATGCTTGCTTGAAATAAATGTCAATGATTGAATAATAATTTGATGTTAACTGATTTTTGCAAATTAAATATAATGAAAGAACATCTAATTTATTGCTATTGATTTAACGCGTCCTTATTTCCATTTCCTGTAACTCTGCGGTTGAGATTTTTTTATCTGGAAAATTTGAGTTTCTTAGTTCCAAACTTTTTCCTATATGTTAATATCAATTATCTCTCTTCCCTCTGTGAAAGGTATATGTAGCTTCTTTCCGTTACAAAATCGAAAGTGGTTTTTCCAGAGCATTACGAAATTTGCTATCTAGACAAAACCATAGTACAATCCGCGCTGATTTATTTTGAACTTCCTGAACATCTACGACCGTCTCGTCTTCGGTTCTGCATTCATTTTTAGGGAGGAAAAAAAATAAGTAAGATTATTTTTATGTTGAGTTAACTGCATTATTTTGGTCGCTTTCTTGAATAATTTATAATAGCTCGTGATTAATCCATGTTATTAATACATTTTCCTTGATTAACCTATGTCAACCAATTTTTTTATTGGTATACATAATTTAATTCTTTCCAAAAAACCTTGGGTTTTCAACAACTTTAAGAAGTGGCTGTATAAATGGCAAATGAAAGTTAACTATAATATTTGAGTTTTTACCTTCCTAAACTTGATAACTATTGCAATATAAATTTAAAATTATTAATACACGGAGAAAATTCAGAATTTGTGAATTAAAAAAAAATTGATGATACCTATTTTTAATAAATTTTAAATTATTATAAGTGAAAATATGTGGAACCAAAACAAACACTTATTTGTTCTTGTTGTTGAATGTTTTCTCATTAACAGTTTCTCATGTCAGTATACATACTGCATAAATACTATCCCCAAAATACTCCCTGTATGAAGAATTTCTTGGTACTATTTGTTTTAAATTAATTTCGAGGAACTGAAGGATAATTGAAAGAAAAAAATGCTCATTTTCCGTTTGATCATTTGCTTGAATTACGACATATTTAAAAAAAAAAATTTTTTTTTTTAATGTTACTTCAAAAAATTTGACAACGGTTACATTTTTTAGATGAATTGCTTTAATCCTTTTTAAAGATATTATATTCGTAACTCTATAGGAAATATAAAGGTTTCTCTTCATTAATCTTTTTCTTATTCCATATTAACCACAGTTAATGAGCATCAGCATCAAAAATTAGTAAACAGTTAATTATAGAATCAGCTTGCAACTAATTTAAAAGATTAAACGAAAGAAAAATGAGTATTTTCAAGCTATCTTTGAAGATAAACAGCCAGTGTCATAACTCTCGTAAAACCCTCACATGTTCACTTGCAGTGGCGTAACGGAGAATGTTAGGGCCTGCCCCCCCCTTGTAAAGTCAGGTTTTGTGCTTAAGCCGAAACTTACAAAGGGTACTTTACTTGGCATCAGGCAGACTTTAGGTCCCATACAGTCCTGGGCCCTCCCGCAATGGGGGGGGGGGCACTGTTCACTTTGTTTTCATTTTAAACTTGAATTTTCAGTTTTGATTATTGATTTAATTTGCTCAAAATAACATTCATGCAGAAAAAAAAAAACTATTTTTTTATTGTTAATTTTTTTAAGTGTAATATTCCTAGTTTTTTTTCCACACATTTCATAGTCTGATTAATTCGTAGGAGTAATAATAATACACCTTCATAATTCTCGAAAAATGTAGAATAAAAATCGGGAAATTTTAAATATATATTTTTAAATGATTTTGTCGGATATCTTTTTTAGGATAATTTCTTTAGTTTAGTTCAAGTTTCAAGTTCCAGGTTTTAGTTAAGATTTAATGATATTATCTCTCATCACACACACGAAACAAGAGATTAAAATGGAATTTTTAATTCCCCCAGACTTTATCATCAGATATGTATTTAAGGGCATATTTAGGTAATTTTTAATTTTTTTTAGCCGATAAAATTAAACAGGAAAGCATTGCAAAAAAAAATAATGAATAAGTAAAATTTAAAAAAATCAATGAACTTCTGTAACGCTCTCTACCATCACTCTGAAAGCAAACAAAGGAAACCTTTCTATTATGTAATCGCTTGTTTGGCGCGAATCCGAACTGTTTGGCGATCAAAAAGCGCCATATTGAAAAGAAAGTAATCAGTGTGGCGAGAATTCGGCAACCCACTAACTACGGCTGCCTGCTGTCTCCTCATTGGCATCTTTCGTCTTGGAGCTTAGATGTGCAAGTAGCTGCGCTCCGCGTCTTTCTTTGGATCGGAATGTTTCATGATTTCGCCGGACATAACTGACCGCTGACATTGTCATTTTTTCCCGATATACAGCATAGTGATTATTACAATTTCAAGGTTGTGACCCTGATTAAAACGTGAAGTTTTAAACAAATCCCGCTGTATTTTAAATCCTGAGGTAAGTACTGAATTATGACACTATTTCGTAGAGGAACTTACTCTTCCTTGCTCTTTTTGTGTGTGCGTTGACGTCTAGTGATATTGCTGGTTACATATGTAAAAAGTCGCTGAATATTTATCAAGGTAGCATATTATATTGAAGTTCACAGGTATTATGATCACAAAAAATATCTTGGGATATTCTAATTTTTTTAAATTCTGTTTAATGTTAGTCCGTTAAGTAAACTTTTGCGCATTTTATATAAGCCATTCATTTAGTTTAACAGATTGTGTGGATGATGGTTATTTTTAGAGCAACACAGCATTATCGTATAATGTTGCTCTTGTTGATCATTCTATTTAACGCAACATATGGAAATTAATCCCTCCCCCCCTCTCCTCGTTGGAGAATGAGTGGGTGATTTCTGAGCGCAGAGTCTAGCGCTATGCTCGCGAATCGATACTGTTGTGGCATTTAGAATTTATATTACATAGTAAGAATATTTTGAGGTTTCAAAAAGTTATAAATTGCTTTTACATAAAATTATTGCAAAAAATTATTCTTAAACTAGAATTATTGACGTTTTTTATATATGAACGTTGTGTGATAATCGATCGCGCGCGCGCGATTGATTGTATAAATTTTAAAAAGCCTAACTACTACTGATTGATCGTGAAAACATTGCTTACAATTTTACAAGAAATGCTAAACATTAAATTTTTTTAATCACTATGGCTTTAGTATGATCGCATGGATTTAGACATTTTTAATTAACACCTCTCTTAATATTACAAATTTTGACATGTGGGAAAAACCGGTTAATAAGTTTAATTTTTCTGTTGATCTTCATATATATTGCTGTTCTGATGAAATCTCGTAATATTGACGATATGGGTAGTAAACGATCTGGGCCATGTAAAATTCGTTGTAAATTCGTTCGTTCGTGTTCCATGTAATATAATATATATAGTGTTAATATCGATTTTTTTTCCTACTGTTTCATTGTTTTACTTCTAGTTATATTAATAAAGATTTTGTTTTGAATTCAGTTTGAAATTCATGCCAACGTGTTCGAAGTTGACATTTATTACTTTGAGAAACTTTAATATTTTTATAAATATGTATATGATATTAATATTTTAAAAATTTATTAATTTTCCGAGAATTTTGTAAAAACGGTTATTATATGCGTTTAACTTAGTTATATTGTTGTATATTTTTTAAACTGTTATAATAAATTCAACAATTATTTTAGAATTTTTGTGCATAACTTTAAAAAAAGTAGTCTTTATGTTGCCATGGATTTTTCTCTGAAGGAGCTAACCTCGGATAGTTCACCAATTGTTGATTGCTTGATTGAACACCAATTTAAATGAGTTGAACTGATCATTAAATCGTTTAGTTGAATTTTTTATGCGTGTGTGATGCACTTTTTAAAAATAAAATTCTTCGTTTTTTTGTGATATTCATTGAAAATTGTTAACTATAAAGAAATTTTATATTTATGAAAGGCATTTAAATTTGTTTCATGTAATGCTAAAATATTGCCAATTAGTAGCAAATAAAGAGCAATGAATAAGAGTTTTAGGCTTCAAAAAAGCTTCTTGACATAATCTGTGTGCAAACCAAAAGAGCTAAGATAGAATAATGCCTAAAGTAACTTTTTAAGTTATTTTTTTTTAGCACATGCATACAGATATTTAGATACGTTGGGCATATATTTCGATACTTCTAGATATAAAGTTGGAAATCCAACAAGATATAATTACCGGTTTAATACATAATATTTAACAAACAAAATTATTTACTTAACTACCTTTTTGAAGGCAAAATGCAGTTTTCTTTTACAACTAAATTTTGTTTAATTGTTCGCAATTTTTTTATGTTAACAAAGAAAATGTTTTTTAATTATCATTTTTGAGGATATTTAAGTCTTGGATGTTGTAATCGTGATTTACTTTCATAAATACCGCAAAACAATGTTATTTCAATTGAATCAAACTTTGTTAAATTTATTAAGTCAACACATCTCCACACACACTCTCGTTACAAACTTTTTTAGGTATTAGTAGGGATTTTAAGAACTTAATATTGTTCTGGAATTGATCTGTTGAATGCAGAGAAAAGTTCGTGATCAGACGTTCCTATCAAAAGAATAATTCTTTTTATGACTGGGGCATTCTTTCAAGAAACCTTTTTGGTCCCATAGTTCTCAGATTTTGTGAAAGGCTTTTTGATTACAATAAAATTTAAGTGCTTTCAAGGACCACCCATATATTTCTTCATAGAAATCCTTACTTAAATAAGGGTTGAGTCCGTCGCTGACATGGAGAGGGATATTGTAAATTGTACCCTTAAATCGGAATCAAATCAACCGGTTCATAAAATATTACGTAGTAATTATAACTTAACAAAAAATATTTTTTTTAAACTATTTGTTTAATTTTTCTCAAATTTTATATACGCATCCGTTTTTACCCTATTTAAAACTAGCTTCACATTAGAAAAATAAATTTATTCAAACTTTTCCAATTACGCCTATGTTAAATTTGTAAATTTTTATGCATTACCAATAAAGTAATTTTAAATTTCATATAAATAACATAAAAAATAAGTACTTCTACATTGAATTGAATAAATCACCCATTTTCACGGATTCTCTATGAATCGATGAACAAATATTTGTATCGTATTTTGAATGATAGTTACGAGGTAACTCAATTTTATCATTATGATAAAAGTAGCATTATCTAACGGCAACTCAAAATACATCCCACTCCTTTTTGTATATTTACAGTTATTAAAATACGTTAAGTATTCATATTTTTTATTTATAGTTTTCCAATTTAAGTAAATTTTATAGAACCAAGTAATTGTTTTCATTTATAGAGATATAAATGCTATAAACATATTACCAATGGTAAAACAACTCCTGAATTTCATTAACGTTTTATTGGAACCTCTTTGAGCTTATTAGACTATAAAAAAACTGTAACCTTTCCTAAAAGTGCAGGTGTTTCGTGGTTTGTTTTATTTTTTTACATTAACAATGGGATTAAAAAAATCATTCCCTTTTTTTCTTTTTACTTATCCTTTAGATTAAATTGATAAATGGGAAGCAGATGTTTTAAAATAGCATAAAAAGCAGTGTATGGGCAAATAAAAAGAAACCATAAAAAAATTAATTTTTAACAAATGTTCGAGTAGTAAATCAAGAAATTAGTTTAAATTCCGTGATTTCAGTTTTTGACCTTGCAACTTAATACCATATTAAACAAAATCTAGGTTTTAATCTAGGTAAGAGATACAATGTATCAATTACTCCTTTTAAATATTTACTGGTTACATCTAAAGAAACTCTGGCATCTTAACCTCAATTGTTTAATAATCCAATTTCTGTGTGTTTTATACTTTTTCTTTTTTTAGTAAAATCCATATTAATATTTATTTGTTTATGCATGATTGTTTAATAGAAACTTGTGTATATATACAATATGTATTTATTACGAAAAAACTACTTTTTAAAATTTTTATCGATTAAAACTAAATATACGTAGTAAAGTCAAAACCTCTTCCTTTGAACAAAAAAAAAAAAGAATGTAAATTGTATTTAAAATTGCTAATTAAGGAAATATATTATCAGTGGTCCTCAGTAACGCACACAGGAATTTTTCAAGGGGGGGGGGGGGGCCCGGAGTTGAAAGTTCACCATTCTTGTATCATGCTATTTTTGATTTTGTCGATTTTCAGGAACAAAACACAGTAAAAAACTAACTATTGAATAAATAATTAGCATTAATTAGTAAAATTAATCATTAATAACAAATATTTAATTAAATTTTACGTATTATATACTTAGAATTATAACCAATCAGAAAAAAATCAAGGGCTTTGGGGGGGGGGGTCCCGGCCCCACCCCCCATGTGTGCGCCACTGGTGGTCCTTGATAGCATATTTGGTTGATTGCTTCAAAAACTGACCCTAACTAAAAGGTAGCGGGTTCAGATCTCGTCTTTCTAAAGACGATAAATTTATTGGGACTCAAAAGTCCTCAAGGTGGCATGTTATGGAAGATAAGAGAATGAGAGGTACCAACTCGGGTGTTGTTCTCGTCACTTGATCGTAATTCAAAATTACAAATTCTGTTGCGAGTAGTCCTCGTGGTACTTAGTATAACACAATGTTAATAAACAATCAATATAAATGAAACCTTATAGTAAGAATCCGCTTATTTTTGAATACTTATCTGGAATACTTGACATTCTGTATCATATTATCCAGTTCTCAGGAAATATACATTTAAAATTAGTTTCGAAAACGGAAATTTCATTTCAGTAAGCAAAACCAAGTAGTGATGGGTGTTTTTTGAAATATTAAATAAAATTTTTATCCAAACATTAAGAAATCAACGTAATGAGTGCCCTCATAATGAGATTTCCCAATTATGTTATCTCTTTAATCAGAAATTCCTGTATTGGTGAAAATTTTCAACCTTTGGTAAGCAAGGATGTAAAATTGAATTTTTTGTTCCAAATCTGTTATACTATTCATGATTGGATATATTTAGCCATAAACTAAAATAGATATTATGATTTTTTCCCCTTCAGAGTGTAGACTTATAAAATAGATTTGACTTAGGTTTTGTTGAATAGAGTTATATAGGGTTTGTGCTGCTGAATGTGTATTTGAAAAACTATCTATTAAATCTGTTGAATGACGAAAATAGCATTGACTGATCTCACAATTTTAAAAAAATTAAGTTTTAAAGCATTTTCAATGTCATTAAATAAAAAATGAATATTTCAATGAATTTTATTGAAAACAAGGAAAATATATTTAATTAAAATTCATTCTTTCATGGTCATTCATTGGAGGATGATAATTTTCTTTTCTGATTGAATTATTTTTCAGTCACGATGATACGTGCGCGTAAAATATATAAATTCTTTTGATGTTTGGAAACGAAATTTTTATCTTGTAATGTGTGTGTGTGTGTAATTTAAAAATTTTGGTATTCCTAGTAGAATAAATCTTGTATAGTTTCAGGGAATATCTTTTTATATCGCTTAAATTTGAACTACCTGACTATGAATGTACCACAAATACCAATCAAACTTTAATAATGTTTTGTATTTTTCTAATTCGGGAATAAAAAAATTGTTCAGCATTAACCTACGGAATGTTTATAACAAAGAACAGAATTTCCTTATGTGTGACTTCAGTCAATGGTAAAATTTGTTCTATAGTTTTTCCTCAGAGACTTGTGCAAAATTAGAAAACGGTTATTGAACGCATTTCAATTTTCCCGCGCGTCGAACTTTTTCCCAATGTGATCCGAAATCCTTAATCCATGTGTGCCGAGTGGCGAGGTTTGTGAAAATTCACCTCGTCCTCCTTTTTTAAAACAGTAACCTCGTTGTCGATCTAAAAGTAGTGAATGCGTGTAGTTTGACCTTGATGCTCTGTTAACAACACTTCCTGGAAGCATGCGAATAGTAGTGATTTCTTTTTCATTGAGAGATTTTCTGCAGATCTTGGTTGAAGTAACCATTGCCTTCTTGTTTGGGTGAATGTGTCAACTTCATTGTACAGTGATTGCCGTTTATTCAATCACATCCGGTCGTGTTCTTTTTCACTAAACGTTTTTTTTTAAAAAAATTTGTAGTTTATTTACATATAAATTGAAACATTATAAATCAATGAAAATTGATCAAGTTTTGATTATTTTCTAAACATCGGAAATGTTTGATTTCAGTCTTCTTCCATACTGGAATTTTTTTTAGGTAATTAAGCTTTTAATGATACGGATTAAAAAAATTTATTATTTTTAATTATTTTCGTTTATGCTATCTCCTCGTTCATTGTTTTGCTTCATAAGAAAAATCAATTTTTATTATATAGTAGTAGGATTAATTTTTTTTTTTCTATTTTAATTTTTGGAAAAATCTTAAGAGTTTCCCATTCATTTAATTATCTTGGTTTGAATTGAATCACATAACAGCTTTTTCCCTCTCTTTGCTTATGAGTTTTTAAGGCAACCGACACAGCATAACTAGACCAGAGAAATCTTTACAGGTCGAATAACATCATTCGAACGCTTTGCCTTCTCCCTATCACCAAGTACAATATTGTCAACTATTCCCCTCCTTCCAAGTTTAGTAAACCACCTGCCGTTCCTCTCCCTCCCCTCCCCTCTACTATTTTCGTTTCTATAGAAACGAAAATTTTCTAATGCTTGTGTACTTGGGGATCGCATTCGAGCTTTTATCGTGCAGTATAATGCGTATGTGAATCGAATCTTGTTTTCTTCCTGATACCTTGAGAATTGATCTAGATTGGGCGAGTTTTAGGTGCTTTGTGAGATATAAAGGATCTCTTTTTTTTAACCTTCGTCACCATGCCGTGTTTTTTTTTGTCGCATGTTTGCTACGTTATTTTCCTATTGGATCATTTTTTTAACACTAAAAATGTTTATGTAAGTTTCAAATTCATCCTTTGATTTTCAGTGGTAATATGATGTCTGGGAAAAGCACTAAATATTCCATATAATGAATATTATTTTACAATTGTGTCTATAATTTATATATAAAATAATGAAAGTATTTCAATGTTGTTTTTTTATCAGAATGGGAATTAAGAAAAGGTTTTTAAATATTAAAATCTATTTACTGAAAATATACACGACTCTATTATTTTTTATTAGGAAGTAAAAAAAATGTTCTGTGCAATGGCGTAATGGAAAATATTG
>BMAV01004985.1:393806-447017 GCA_019973955.1 Trichonephila inaurata madagascariensis
GTGCCAGCTCAGGTGTCGTCCTCGTCACTTGACCATGGTTCAAAATTACGAGGTCCGTCGCCAAAAGCCCTTAAAGCTGAGCAGTGCTACGATAATATTCACTCACTCCCCGTGTTGATCCAAAATTGTTCGGGCTTGGCTGTCCCAGGTACATAAGAAGCAACAATATTTTGTGAAGCCTGTCTGCAGTAACAACTTTTAAGCCAGCGCAGATTTTAAAATTATAATCATAATGGATTTTTTCAATGATTCGACTAATGTTTTCTTACGTCTCCTCCATATTAACAGAATATGCAAACGGGACTGATACTAAATCATTCCGATTGGCCAACAGGGTAGCTTTAAGACTTATCTTTGGGTCTGTAAACAGTTTACATTTGTGTGGGTCAAGGGGGGGCGGCCCCATCTTCAGTTCTATCATCAATTCATTTGAATTAAGCCTTCATTTTCCGAAAAACTTTCCGGTTCACTGTTTACTCCTATTAGAGATTTTTACGTCCTTTTATAAGAGATCCCACTGCTGAAATCGAATCTCCGAGATGTTGAGATTTACACTTAGGGTAACTTAATACCCCGGACAAAGGTCATCCAATTCTGGTTGAGTGACAAGCTGAGGTTGCTGATGAACTAAATCAAATGAATGTATCATTTTTGGATGTTGATAGTCCAGGTCTCAAATTCGGAGTCTTCCAAATCCGTTTCTAGCTGTAGAATATAGGTTTTGAGCGCCACTGGGATTGACAAAGAGTCATTGTGAAGATCTGATCTTACAGCTAAAGGTATATTAGGATAATGAATTGTGTGTGTGTTTAATTTTGCTTGAGAACTCGACAGTGGAAGTCACATGACAGCGAAGTTCTCTCCAAACCATGGGTGCATCAAGTCATTGATTTACGAGTACATATGAGCCATTTGGTCAAGCTACTGTAACAAGTTCAACTTTGGATACTAATCCTTGTCCTGATTGCCAGCTTGATAATCAAGTAAAAATGATAAGCAGAGAGAATTTTAAGAAGCGGAGCAAGCGATTTTCATTGTACTTTTCGAGTCAATTCACCGCTAACATAGCAGAACCTATTCCGTAGGATTTGTACACTCGTGTGGCATAATAAAAGGAAATTGTTAATCAATGCTTGGTGTTAATATAACATCTTACACTCACATACTATAATTCTCTTTTAAAAAGTCGGATCGTGTTACAAAATTTAAATAACTTGGAAATACGAAATCACACTGCCTAGAACACCACCGCAAAGTTGACTCCGACTCTCCGAACGCGAAATAGCACCGAGGGAAGATAACGACACGACTACAGTGGTAAGAGCAATAAGAACATGTCAAAACAGGATATTTGCAGCGCAATACACGAAGCGTTGAAGTTATTTAGAGCGACAACGTTGTACACACACAATGAATCTTCTAAACTTTCTTGCGATGGCTAAGAGATCTCTTCCCCTTCTTCCGCTTTTATCCGATATATTGCTGGTATCAGTGGCGTAACGGAGAATATTAGCTCCCCCCCCCCTACAAAATCAGGTTTTAGGCCTCAAGCCTAAATACGTACTTTGCGTCAGTCAAGCTTTGGGCCCCCCGCAGTGCGTGGGGTTGTGGGGATGTACGTTACGCCACTGGCTGGTATATATTTTTATTATTTGGGTCTTTTGGCGAAGAAAAGCTGCTGGATATATTTCATAAATAAGTGAAAAAATTACGAAAAAAACAGAAACCCATTATTTTTAATGTTTTTATTTTAAGTTTAGGGAGACCCCTTTAGTGTTTGTGTTACAAATATTCATGTCTTAGAGCTTTTCACCTCTGCAGCCCGTCAGAAGACATAACTTGGGGGCCCTCTTAGCACTTTACGATTTTTTCTTATGCATTTTGGGGCCCCTAAAGCTCGGGAGCCCGTATCATTGATACGGCAGTAGCTACGCCCCTGGTAGGGATACATATCGAAAAATGGTGGATTTTGGAATAAAATGGGGGTTCATATTCGGATTCAGGAGATCATTTTACATAACAATCACATCTGAGAATGGTGTCGGGGCCGCAGAGCAATATTATAAAAAAAGACTGTATGAAACCAAAATATTTAAAAATAGGAGGTATCATTTTGTTATCTGTTGGCATGTTTCAGTTTACACTTTAAAGTGTGTCATTATCTAACCTAATCGTGTTTTGTTTCGTTTAGGTTCTAGTTTTATCTATTTTATTTGACCTTTCATCTGAATCGGAAAAGGATGCTATGTAGAAAAAAATTTTAAATAAAATAAACCTTTCAAATGTGAATAATAATAATAATAATAATAAATGAATGTACTTTGATTTGTGACAACCATTATTAATATTAAAAAGGGGGGGGGGCCGATTCTTTTCATATCCATCTTTTGTAATTTGAAATATAGTGATAAGTATATATAATTTATATTACATTCTCTAACTGTAGTTATTATATATTGTAAATTATTTTAGGTCATGGCAGTCCTTTGCCGGGGTATTTCGCCACCCCCTCCTGCGGAACCATCAGTTCCGATGGCTGAAAGTTGGTGTTACACTCAGGTAAGTTAATTAATCACATTAATTTTTTCCCATCAAAATAATCTTTTTGAAACAGTTAAAAAAGAGATTAATGTAATTATTCCAGATTCATCGAAAAATTGATGAAACGACACTAACTGCTTTCAGAAATTTTCCAACTTGTTTAAAAATATTATTATATGTATATAGTGAAGTTATTATAATGTTGTAAGTCTTAAAATTTGGACACATGTTACTGAAACTATTTTACATTCTCTTTTTTTTTTCAAAAACTTTTCTTTCGAAACTTTTCGCAAATTTTTATATTTTTTTTGTACACATTTTATTTCTTTGGGTAATCTTTTACTGAATCAATGCCATTGCTCTAAAGTGTTTTTATACAGTGATTCCTGTTATTATCTCTAAAATTTTACGTATTGTATGTTTGTGGTGTAGTTATAAAATTTTATAACCACAATTATTTTTTTGAAAGCTGAAAGAATTTCTTCCTGAGCTTCTGAGAATATAGAATTTTGTTATTAAATAAATTCTTTGTATGTTCAGTGAGGCCGCGGCAGCCTTGGGGTTGTGGTCACGGACTAACGTGTCGTGAGTGGCTGATGTGTCATGAGTTCGAGCCCTAGTGCTACTGAAGTACCACCGTGTAGAGGAGCTAATTCACGTTCAATCTGTTGAGGTTCAAAGTCTTCCCATGGGCGTGGTGCGAGTGTTCGGAGAGTGGGGGGACAGGCCGGCTGTAGCAGTTTTGCCGCCCCGGACAAAAATGGAAAATGCCGCCCCTCTCTCAAAAGCAAAAAAATTATAATTAAAAAAGATAAATTGTTCACATAGATACACACATATAAAACTTGAATAATTCTTGCAAACAAAAAGACAGCATAACAATATATATATTTATTATTTTAAGTATTAAAAAATGCAAAATAAATTGAAATTAAGGACATAGTTACCAGAGCTATTATTTCAAGCGAGTAAAATGCAAGAGAGGAAATTGCCCTTGTCAGCAGGTAAATTTCTTCGAAAAAGATTCTACAGGTGAAAATCTGAAGCGTTTATTTTAACTTATAGTAAATACACACTTAAGACTAAAATAAAACATCTTCTGTGGCTCTCTATGTTCCCAAACCTCTTATTACCTGTCTTATTATTTGGATAGTTGGCGCTGGACATCGTATGAGTGAAAGGAATGTCTCTCAGATGTGAAGAAAGTTTCTAGTGAAAGATGTGTGAACTTGTCAAATTTCATGAATAAACATATACTCCCGCCTTGAACCCTTAAAATTTCAACATAAAAGAAAACTGACATTAAACATACAGAGTACAAATTATGGAAATAAGATATGTTAAATGAAATACCAAATTCACACCCAATAATATTCCAAAAAATATATCAAATTTTTTGTAACAAAAAAAATTTCAAATTCAATTCAAATACCATTCTTAAAATATGCCGCCCTGGCAGGGGTCTGGTTTGTCCGACCCTAGAGCCACCCCTGCGCCCTCCGTCACTTGACCATGGTTCAAAATTACCGAGGCCAGTCCACCTCTTGCTCTCGTGTTACTTTATAGTGTGACGTTAATAAATACTCACTCACTTATTCGTTCAATAACTTAAATAAATATATGTAGTTACATTACCATACATTTAAAAGTTCCTAGACTATCATATTTGCTTTTATATGTAATTGGTTTCAATTTTTAGATCCTGCGCAGTTTAAATATCAAGAGTAGCATTTGATATTAGTGTAGAATATATGTAATTAACAATGAAATATGAAGTTTGCAATATTATCATTTTTAATTATCTAAGAAAATATTCTATTATATGCGTAAGTGTGTTTGGGATATGAAAAAATTGTATGGAAATAAAATACGAGCATTAAATTTAAAAATAAAAATGAAGTTTTTGTAATTATATTAATGGGGTTTGAAATACTTATTTGTGATTGTTAAAACAATAGAAAAGCTACAAAAGAGTTCAAAAAGTTTTATTAATAAGACATAGGGTCACCTACAGCAGGGATGTCCAACACACGGCTCGTCAGTACGTAAGTTGCGGCCCGCCGACTCTTTTTAAAAAAAATTTTAAATATCAAGTTTTTAAATTTTTTTCACATTGAAATTTATTTGAGGGAAAATTTATATATATATATAAATCTACAATGTATTTGCCTATTACCTGTTCTTTTGTTTTAAAATAAATCCTTTTTGATAATAGAAATGTCCTTTAGATTAAAATGTTTATATTTTATCAAACAGTTACATTTGATTTTACTATAGTAAATTACTTTTTTTAATAAATTCCGAATTGCATTATGCATATTCTTTACTATGGATGGTACATGATTCTCTGTGTGTGCGATTTCCATTTCTCCTACTCCTTTTCTGTTTGGAGTACCCAAAAAGCAAGAGGCAGTCAGAGATGTTTTTTAAGTTTAAAAAAAAATATTAAGAATGGTTAAGATAAAGGGCAAAATGTAAACTTAATCGTTTGCGAATGACAGCACAATCAAATTTCAACAATGAGTAACGAAAGATCAGTTCAGAAGGAACACTGTAATTTTCAAGAAAATGGCAACTGTAATATTTTAAACATTATTTGATCAATGCATTATATTATATTATATAAACATTATTATACTATCTATGTCTGTATACATGAAAAATAATGAAAACAATAATAATAATTAATTCTGTTTTAAATTTCCAAAAAACACGATTCACTCTTGATTGTGGTAGGGTGCATTTTTTTTCATTAAACTAATTCTAAAATTAAATGTGCTTGCATCTACAGATTATATGAAATTAGCACAAATAAATAAACTGAAGAAAACTGCGACTATTTTATTTAATACTAGCTGCATGGCCCGGCGTTGGACGGGCTTTTTCTAGTATTAAAATAAATAAAATTCAGCTTTTTATAGCAAACATGATATTTTTTAAAGAGGGTAGAGCCACATTGCAAGACAAAAATCCAAAAATTAAAAATAATTTTTTTAATGAATTTTCACATTATAAATAACTTTAATTGCAATTTGGCCTTACAGTAAAGAATGATTTCATAAAAACATATATTTGAATGCAAGAGAGGAAATTGACATTCTAAAAAGGTAAATAGAAATGAGTCAATGAAAATATTAATAAAAAGTATAACAGAAAAGTAATAACAGAAGTATGCTATGGGAAGTATGAGTGAAATAAGAGAAGAGAGAGGCCTTTTCTCTTGATGCTCATAGAAAAGCTAAGACGAATCGGTATAAAATGAAATACTACATCAGATGGAGAATGAAAATATTTTTAAAAGTGGCTAGAGTACAGTATTAGCATTAGGCCTTGGAAGAAAGGCAGTCAACATGCATAGTTACAAACCGCAAAATTATATAAGAAATAATCATAAACAAAAATAAACTAGTTACATAAATTGGTACTTTTCCGTTTTGCCAGTGCAAATCTCGCCAAGTTAGCGTTATTGGTGACAACACACAATCTATACATAAACAATATTAATAAATATTCTGTAACTTTTGTTTGAAATTACTTATAAAAGGATTAAGTACGCTAAATCTAACAAACTTGATTCGCTTTCGCCAACAGCGCTAAATCAACTGTAAACAAAACCGCGTTGCCAAATTTGAAAAAGAAAATTTTGAAAGAACACTTTTTACGATGATTTTTTCGAAAAACAATTCTAATTCCCCCTCAGAAACATAAAAAAACGAATAAATGGAGCCTGGTTTTTCATATAAAATGCGTTAGAACCTTCGCTGTTTTAGTATCTATCAAGGTGTGATTCACGTGGCACTAATTTTGCTGCGGTGACGCTAATACATAAGTACCACATAATCTAAGCTTCTGTTTACAAAAAGCTTCTCAAATCATTTTTTAGCTTATTGGCACCTCAAGAATCGCATCATTTTCCGCCAAAATCTGACCGATTTTATATGAAATATGTTAGAATCTTTGTTGTTTTGGTATCAAGGTGTGATTTACGTGACACCAATTTTACTGTGGTGATGCTAAAACATAAGTACCTCATTATCCAAGCTTTTGTTTACAAAAAGCTTCACAAATCATTTTTTGACTTAAAAATTGACTTTTGAGTCACGGTATCACATAATTATAAGCAAGAAAATTACAGTTTAGAAAATAAACAAACATAAAACTGTGATACTAAAATAGAAATTATAGCATTAGTTTAAATCAAAAGGTTATCTAAAAAAGAAAAATTAAGCCCTAATTTTGAAGGAAAATCTTAAATATAAAAAATTTAAGCATGAATAAAATAAACAAATAAATATGAAGTAACCTATCATATAGTAGAAATTATAACATTAATTCATGCCGAAAAGCAACCTTAAATGGATAAAAGATCTGATTTTGATGAAACTACTATAAATGGCTCAGAAAATCTTCAACGTAAATAAAAATTTGTATTCTTACGTATTAGCGTCACTGCAGTCAAATTGGCACAGCACGAATCATGCTATTTCCCACCAAAATCTTACAAAAAAAAAAATCTTTGCTGTTTTGATATCAAGGAGTGATTTGCATGGCGCCAATTTGGCTATGGTGACACTAATAGGTAAATACCTAAAATTCGAAAAATCTGATAATCCCAATTAGTCTGAATTGAGTGCTATTTTCTTTTGCTATAGGCTATATATTTTTATATTATTTTGTTACACCAATGATAAGGGCTGTGGTAGCCCACTGGTCAAGGTATCGGATCATGGCAAGCGTGTCATGTGTTCGAGCTCAGTACCACTAAAGACCCGCTGTGTAGAGCAGCAATGCACGTTAAATCTGTCAAGAGCTGAAACGTCCACCCGTTGGTGCGGTAGTTTGGAGAGGGGGGTGCCAACTCAGGTGTCGTTAACGTCACTTGACCATGGTTCAAAATTAATTGGTCCGTCGCCAAAAGTCCTCGTGTAGCTGAGCAGTGCGACGTCAATATTCACTCACTCACGCTACACCAATGATACATGGAATTAGCCAATAAAGGAAGAAAAGCAATAACCTTTTCCAGACCAAATTGTCATTCTATTAGGATAGACGTAGGCAAGACGTACCGCTAAAGGTGATGATTTAGTTCCAAGCTTTACTTACTTTGGGACCGACTATCTTCTGCTGTGATATCAACATCAGATGAGAACATTGTAGCCGAAGCACAACCGTACATTGTAATACCACCAACATTCAGGTTAGAAAGAATAAGGAAAAGCAAAACAGTGCAAACCCAAGGTCCTTGCAACTGTTTAGTACCAAAATACACTGCTGGCCACCGTAAATGCAACACCAAGAAAGACAAGAGATAGCACAACAAAATTTATTTTGTAGATAACATGTTGACCAAGTATCAAATGATTAAATTTATAGAATTCTGTGAAGTGTGGTTCCTGCCAGAATCAGTAGCCATAGTAGCCGCCATTGTTGGAGATCACCACAGCCACACGCCTCGACATTGATTCAAAGAGACTTTGGATGTGTTCTTGGGGTACAGCAGACCAAGCAGCTTCCATACGTTGCCAAAGTGGATCTAGTGTGGCAGCTGGGAGTGTAATCTGGGTCAATCGATGAGCTACTATGGACCACATGTTTTCTATCGGCGAAAGATCCGGAGAGCGAGCCTGCCAGGGAAGCAATTCAATCTGGTGATTGACGAAGAACCTTTGGGCAATGCGTGCATCGTATGGTCGAGCATTATCCTGTTGAAATATGGCTGTAGCCAAGCTCTGAATGTAAGGAAGGACAACTGGCTCCAACACCTCGGAGATGTAGCACTAGCTGTTTAAAGTACCGGCAATGCATACTAGAGGAGTGCGAGAGTGATATACAATAACGCCCCATACCATAATACCCGGTGCAGGACCAGTGTGGCGGTGCATAACGCAGCTGTTCAGCATCCTCTCTCCACGGTGTCTCCAGACTCGAATCCGACCATCGTGGTGTTGCAGACAGATGCGTGACTCGTCAGTAAAGACAACTTCATTCCATTCTGCCGCCCACATCCTTCTTTCATCGCACCATTGGCGGTGGAGATGTCTGTGGTTCTGCGTCAAGGGTAGACCAAGCAATGGACGTCTTGCGGACAGACCACTCTGCTGTAAACGGCGTCGAATGGTACGCGCAGACACTGAATGATGCGATACAGACTCAATGTGCTGTGCTATGGTTCGTGATGTGACTGAGCGATCCGTCACGGCCATGCGCACAATTTGCCTGTCCTCACGTGAAGTAGTGCACTGAGGTGGATGCGATCGACCTCGTCGGTCCGTCGTACCCTCCTGCATCCAATGGTCACATATCCGTATTACAGTTGTTTGGTTTCATCCAACACGACAACTGATTTCCCTGAAAGATAATTCACAATCTCAGTAGGCCACTATCCTTCAATTGTCGAACTCGGATACTTGATCAGAAGCTGATCGCTGTTTTCTACGAGACATAACTGATCGTTTTTTGAAAAAACCATAAGAAAAACACAATTGCCGAGTTTGAAACCGTCGAAATCTCCAAACCTTAAATAGCGCTTTAAAGTGGCGCCACAGGCGTGCGTGATGTGTATCTGCGCTGAAATTCTAATCATTTGCATATCTCACCTCCGCTAATGCATGTTGTAAATTTCATGTTATTTGCATGCTTCCTTCAGGGTGTTGCATTTTACGGTGGCCAGCAGTGTATGTACAAATGTTTTTGCATTGTTGACCCTTTAAAAATAACATAAAATTAATAAACAGCATGTAGGAAGCCAAAATTTTTCAGATGCAACAAAAAGGTTCAAAGAGTGTAACCAGGCTTTCTTGATGCTCATAGTACATCTAAGATTAATCAGGAGCATAAAATGAAGTAGAACGTTTTAAGGAGAGTAAATATCTTTAAAAGTGGCCAGAACAATAAAAATGGTAGGTTTAAGACCATTAGGCCTTGCAAGATGGGTAGTTGTTCCATTCACAACATGTATATTAAAAACTACAATACAAAAGAAATAATCATAAACAAAACAAAACAAAAAACACAGATACTTAAATTTAATGCTGTGGCTAGGCTTTAGTATCACCCACTCGCGTTTTCGGGCTGTTGATATTCACGACACAGAAGATTGTCGGCGCCAATGTTAAGCTAAGCTTAGAACTAAATTATCGCCACTCTAACAGTACATCTTGCCCACTTTTCCATCCGTGTAGAATGACCATTTAGTCTGAATTTTTTTCTAAAATTACATCCTTTTTTTTTCTTTGAAATTACTTAAAAGGATAAAATGCGTTGAATGTAAAAATGGTTTGGAATAATCAAATAAAATATAAGCAAGACAAATTGGACTGTTGCCAAACAACTAAACAAAAATCCAGTTTTAAAAAAAAAAAAAAAAATGGGAAAATCGCTTAAAAATTTAATTTTAAAAAATTTTAAAACGAATTTAGAAAAAAAACCTCTTCGTAGTGCACATCATTAGGACCTAGAGTAATTATGTGCCAAGTTTTATACTTCTGGGTTGCTTAGTTTGACCAGTAGAGGTGAAACACAGAAATCTCTTGTTTTATTAGTATAGATTTATTGTTTTTTATGTTACAATTGTGTGATTCCTTTTATGAGACACAAAGTTAACTAATGAATGCAATACTTTTAAAAATGTGCAGCCCTCCGGTATTCTCCGCATCCACAATGTGGCCCTCGAGCCAAAACAATTGTCCGCCTTTATCTTATGGTTTCCTTTGCCAACGGAACTGTATTAAATGCCTTACTCAAAATACCTTTATTTATTTAACTGCTAAAACGAGAGAAATGGATCATGTAAATAAATTTTTGGTTAACAACAATTTCATACAAATTGCTGCATTTTGTACAGTAAACTGTTTTAAATAAAAGAGATGCCTTTCATTGTTACATTAAAAAGTACATACGGTCTTTTATTTACAAATTGCAAGAAGTATTTCAGAATTAATTTTAACATAGTAGGTCTTTGGGGGGAAAAAAGCATGTACTTTAATGGGAAAGAAAAGTGATGAGAATTCCCCAAATGTGAGAGCCATTTCATGATGGCATTATCTAGGGGCGGCTTCGTTACCAAATTTGGATGCACATCAAAACAGGAAATCGAAAAGCAACGTCCATGTAATGTTGATAATTATGTGGCTGACGATAAATTAAAAAATATCGATTAGTTGGTACAGTAACAAAATGACTGGAGATATATCGAACAGAAATAAACAGATATTATTTTCGGTTTTCTTTCGAACCAAAATAACGGTTTTTTGCAGTTCAGTTCCGGTTCGAAGCCCTGATAGAAACAACACAAGCCACGCGTTTGAAATATGACCACTCGTCCTCATTTTAACGAGAAAGAAAAGTATAATTCATTTTTTTTCCTTTTAATATACGGCAATAGGATTAGTGATCGAAAGTATGACTAGATATCCTGGATATTTAGATATAAAGAGGGAGGAAGAAAGACATCTATTGCCCCTCCCATGTCCTTATGCTTCCTTGCATTAATAAAAATCGAGATTTTTATTGCCCAACTGCATCTTTCATTGCTCAAGCAATAATCATTTATCAAGAATAAAGCATGATTGAAACATAATTAATCTTTTTGTCAAAGAGAAAACTTTTAAAACTTAATGAGCAAGTTTTAGATTAAATGGACTATATACAAAAGCCACGAATGTATGTATATGAATATACGAGGGTTGATCAGAAAAAAACGTTACAAGTCGAATAAAGGAATATTTATTAACAATAGACAGAAAATACAAAAGGAATTAAAAGGCATACGTGCGTATAACATTTCGGCATAATCTCCAAGTCTATTTAGGCATTTATCAGAACTCAGAACCAACTTGTTTAACCCGTCTTGGTATAAATGAGATCCCTGTCCATCGAGCCAGGTCTCGGTGGATTATTTTACAGCGCTGTCTTGGAATATCGCAGCACATCAGAAACGAAATGCTGCTCGCTACCGTAGTTCAGTCCCATCTCTGACGAGATTTCACGCAGAGTTACCCTTCGCGATCATTTTGAATCATTTCTCCAATTCATGCGATGGTTTCCTGTCGTTGAAAAACTCAGCCGGTAACTCCCTGTCACATTGCGGCTTTCGACATCCTGTCTGCCCTCATTGAAAAGAGTGACACAATTTCTACACAGGTTGTCTGCTCATTGCAGATGTGATCACATTCTTTGCCCATAAGAATCGAATCACGCCTCGCACTTCCAAACGAGACCAGTTTCTTAAGAGTCTTGCCATTTCAATCGTTCTAAACCATCTGGGAACTTTCACTACCTACCCGAAAACCAGCTGTATGACAAATAGCCCCATTTGTCTCCACTCTGGGGAAACAAAATTTCTCCACAATATGTAATTTTTAAATGCTGAGGCTTATAACCTTTTTCTTCTGATCATCCCTCGTATATCCAGATGAAAAGGGATTCACTCACTCATCACGAGATATCTGGAACTCTATTAAACGTACAGACTTGAAATTTAGTAAACATGTTTCTTTTGTAGAGTAGAGATCTGCTGAAAACAGGTTTCTGGAAATTGACTCCCAATGAGATTTACATGGGATTTTGGGGGTGTTATAGATATAAAAAAAATTCCCGCTTTTTGAAATATTAGACTCACAGATTTGAAAAACATATTTCTTTTGTTCAGAAGAAATCTGCTGAGGATGGATTTTATGGAAATCGACTCTCAAGGGATTTTGAGGGGAATTACGCGAGCGTTATAACAAAATATATATAGTCTCGCAGCAACATGAAATACCCAGCGAAGTGGTGGGTAACGGCTAGTATATAATAAAATGCATTATATTACTGATACGTCTGCGTTAAAAATAAATAAACCATAATCGTTTAACGAAGTAGTATATGAACTATTTAACAAGAATAAATGCAAATAATGTTCTTAATTTGCTGTTCTCTTAATAAATGTTTTTATTGGAATAAATGACGGCTTAGTCTGTTTCTTGGTGCCGTAAAATTAATTTAAAACGTAACTTAAATACGTAAAAATTACTCCTTTTTATAATCAAGACCGATTCTACGGTGTCGGCCGCCCACGTACAAAGACCTAATTCGCCACCCCTCTAGAGAATTTTTCATATTTCGATTCATACTTAACGTTGGCGTTATAAACTCGTCTGCTGTATAAGAATAAAAAGTAAAACATTAATAAAAATGCAAATAGACACAAAAAAATCGCTTCTTTCCTATGTTTTATTTTTCTAAATTTCAAGAATATTATTAAATTGAAAACATTTAATTTTCTCAAATCCATATTGAATTCAAACACTCCTGTTTCTTAAGCAATATTAACTATATTAGGTATATTTGTGAAGCTACTTTCACAAAAATCATCTTTGAGACAACTTTGTTAAGCATCCATCCACACTGCGCAGCCAGTGCTGCTGCTAAGCAACAAAAGCCTTTTCAAAAGCGGCATTGCCGGCCCTACCACGAATTTTGCTATCCAATGAAGGATGTGTGCATAGAACAGACAATAAATCAGCACACTGCACTAACATTCTATTTTCTTAAACAGTGCTATGTGGCCGCGGTAGCCGAGTGGTATAGGGATCGGATCGTGGCGTGCTTTGTCACGAGTTCGAGCCCAGTACCACTAAAGACCCGCCGTGGAGGACAGCGATGCACGTTAAATCTGTCGAGAGCTGAAACGTCCTCCCGTTGGTGTGGTAGTTAGGAGAGTGGGGTGCCAGCTCAGGTGTCGTCCACGTCACTTGACCATGGTTCAAAATTACGTGGTCCGTCGCCAAAAGCCCTTGTGTAGCTGAACAGTGCGACGTTAATATTCAATCAATAAACAATGCTATGCTATCGGGATATCGAAACTTCTTTTGATTTTTCAATGACTATTTAAAATTCAGCAAATTTATTCGATTTATTATAAGTTTTATTTTGAAAAATTCGTGAAATAATTTGCTTGATTGATAGAACTATGTGCCGCTACTCCTTTCTTTAGCCGCACGCGGGCGGTGCACACCTGTTAGGATCGGCCCTGTTTTTAATGTACTTATTGTTAATATTTTACTTACAGCTTTAACTTGTGCATGTGTGAAATATATAATTCTTTTTTTAAGTACTATCAACAACAGTAAAAGAAGAGTTTAAAACTTATTAATTCTTTATTTATAGTTTCGTTTCTCCTTTACTTAGTTCAAATAACGAATATTTTTTCTACAAAATTAAATCCATGAAAAATATTTAGATTTTCGGTGAGAAAAAATCAGAATCAATTATTATTTTTATGACGAAAATTTGATGCTGAATATAATTAATACTTATGTTCAAGGTATGGAGGAAAAATTGTTTGAAAAACAATCCGAAATATTTTCCAATCGAGATTTTTTTTATTTCTATGAGTCAGCAAAAAAGGCATGTAAAGACGCGCTACATTGCCAAATCAGACAACCCAAAGTAATCGATTGCTTACCGTCCTACCAATGAAAAACTACATTTTCTTCTGTGCGTGTCCAAAGAGAAATACCCGAGGCGAGAGCACAATTTGATGATTCTGACTATCTTTAAGCCCCGTTTACATGGAAGCCGGCAAAATACCGGCAATTTCGAAATGCGGATGAAAGCGGGGATTATACTGGGATATTTTTTCAACCAGTTTACATGAGAATCTGGTGATTGGTTGATAGATTCACGTGATTATAAAATGTAACCATGGAAACAACTAGAATTTTTAGCGCGATTATCATGAAGAGGACATGTGATTATGTTTTCGTTTTTTACCGCCAAACATTTCTTTGTTTACTATTATTTATGCTCTTGCACATTTATATTATACCCGCTAAAATTTCGTATTTAACTATACGTGGTTGCTCGATTATAATAAAAGATGTCGATTGTCGGGGGAAAAAAAATCTTTTTTTAATATCCCGGTAAAAATTCGACTGTTTTGTAAACATGGATAAGAATGACATCTGTTTTCAATACCAACCATTTAGAAACCGTCGCCACCAAAACCCGAACTCCGTTTCTACTATTTTTATGCTCACATAAGAAACTTCTAAACAGATCGAATCGGCCACTGGTCCGATAAATTTTGAAATATCGCCAGTTTGGCGCGATTTTGTGTGTTGTGTTTTGGAGTAGAAAACCTACGATTTGTGTGGCAAGAAAAAACTTGGCGGGATAAGTGGCCGAACAATTCAATTGGTCTTTGGATAGATGACTACAGGAATGGAAATTTTTGTTTATTTTAAATTAAATTTTATATATAGAGAACATACATATAAAAAGATAAAATATATTTAGTTTGCTTAAATTTTATTTGTTTTACACATTTTCAGAGTAGTTAAAAGAGATATTTCTGTTTTTAATTATCTAAAATAAGAACACAAAAATCTGATATGTAATCATACATGCCATATTAAAACAAGTATATATATAATTTATACCACTTTCAAACATTAGAAACGAAAATTACCATTTGTAAAATTATATATAAAAAATCATGCAACATTTTGAAAGTCTGTATTCGCAGTACTATTTTAGTAAAAATATATAATTTATCGAGAATTACATTCTGAAAGTGGTAAAAAATTAAGGCATTAAAATGTGTGTATTATAGAATATAAAATATTGTGTGTGCATAAATTGAATATTAAATTCCTGTTCTCTTGTACATGATCAAAATAAAAAGTAATTTTTAAATCTATAATTCTTTTACAAAAAAAATAATTATTAAATTGTGAAGTATGTATTATGTGAGGATTTCTTAACACATCTGTTTTCTAGAATTTGACTGATATAAATTTTTATCACACAGATGAACCTTTTTTTTTTTACTATGGATAACAAATATGCAATTATTGGTATTTGTACAGTTAAAATATAAAATTCAATAATTTTGATAAATTTCATATAAAGACTTTACACTTGTTATTGAAATATCAACATTGTGTGTTAAAGAAATCTGTGCAACCCCAGCTGAAATGTATTAAGCATAAGAATACTCTGGATTTTTTTTTACATAAGTATTAAAATCTAAATGCTCATGTATATTGATATTATCCTGCTAATAAATTTAAGACCTAAATAAATTTTTCGCATTGAGTTAGTTACAAATATTGACCCAAGAAGTGTACTTAGATCAGTTCTATGATATTTAACGGTAATTAGGATCATGAAACGAAATACGACTTTACATATAGACATTTTCTGTAGGATGTTTACTTTCTAAAAGCATTGGTAATATTCAGAATTTTAATATAATCTTTTTCAAAACTTTCTATTTACCCTTAAATGAATAACTTGACATTGTTGTTTACAGTAATCTATATTCATGTAAAATTCAATAAAAAAAGGTGATTTCAAAGAATTTTTTTCAAAAATAAGTGTTTCATCATCCAAAATCACTGATATTTTAGGGTAACGTATGCTTAAGGGACAAATTTGGAGTGCTTGTATTGTATAATATCGACCAATATCTTCAAATAAAAAAAACGCCAAATGCTGCGATATACAGCCAATAGTAGAAACTGTCCCTGATCACGTTTGAACACAGTAAAAATAATAGTGATTGTTTTTTTTTAAAATTTGTTATGTTTTTTTGCTTGGTGAAATTAGTCGGCAGTTTAATGCATGTTCCAAAATTTGTGGAATGGTACGAGTACTGATTTAACATTTCTTAGAGAAACTTAGAAGTAATTTAATATTTTGCTCATGTGTAATTTGGGGAGCTGAGAAGTTTCATGAAATTTAGGATTGCCCCAGTAAAAGAATCTTGCTTAGAATTAGTACAAATTGCGATTAATTTATTAATGATAAACTTTGGTAACTTATCAAATTAATAATGATTTTAATTAATTTAGTCTTAACTTTATTATATTTTTAAACATTAAATTTCTGAACAAGAATTCTGAATCTTTTTTCTGATATCGTTTCATCTCTTCCATTTTTATTAAAGTATTAATGTAATATATAAAAGGATACTTCAGTTGCATATCAGTGATAACGGAATAACATGTCAATGCATTTCTCCAAATAAGTTTAAGTTTGGATGAACTGAAGCATATTTAAAAAAATAAAAGAAAACCCTTTGTCAATTTTACTGTATGTTTTCATTCACCCCCTTTATTTTGATGTAGTTTTAAGTATATGCAATGTGTAGATTTATTTTTTTAAATTAATGCAAGGAAAATTAGGGTTGTTTAAAAAAAATATAAGCTTTAGTATTTAATATGTAATTATAACTGTTCTGATGAACAAATGTTATACAAAGGTTTATTGTTTTAGGACATGAAAAAAGGTTTATCGAGATATTTTACAAAAAATACGTGTATATATTATTATTGTTATATATACGGGTATTTGTTTTTTTTATTCAACTTCTTTCTATAAGTTGCATGATTTCAGTATTCTAATTTGTTCTATGTAAATTCTGAAAGTTGACTGTATAGAAGTGGATTTTATAACTCTGCTAGTTTGTAAGATCTGAAATTTCAAAATTCTTGTGATATTTCATTTAATGTGGACCCATACCATATACAATTTCTCAAAAATACTATGAAAAGTTTTGTAGCTAACCTATATACAAATGTTATAGGTTTTTGCTTTTTAGTTTCTGGTATATTTCGCACAGTTGGCTGACTAAAAGACTAGTTTTTGCCATTAATTTCTTTGTAAACAAGGGAAGACCATTTCAAATCTTACTTTTGTAAATGTATTGTATCCAAAAAAGAAAAAAAAGCATTAATTTGATTAAATTAATTCTGATAGTATTGAAATAAGAGTAAATAAAATTCGCAGAAACTTTGAAGAAAAAAATGTTTTTAAAATTTTTTGTTTACTATTAATTGCCTAATCATTAGGTGTTTAAAAATTTAAGTTTTTATGTTATAAACCTAAAGTGAACATTTTAGAAATTCTGCATAATTTGACCTTTTTTATCTATGAAATCTTTGACTTAGGAGATAATTTTCTTAAAATATTTTTTTTCATTTGATTTGTTTGGGCTAATGACATTTAATACTCTTTTGTAAATATTTTGAAAAATTAATACTTTTTTGTTGTAAATAAATTGCAAAAAGCCATTCAGAGAATTTTATTAGATATTATCAATAAGATAAAAATTGAGATATAATAATCGTATATGATATGCATGTTGAATATTGGCAGATAGATCCTCGATTTGTCCTTACAGTATAATGTTACTTTCAGAGAGTGTGATTTATATAGCAGATATGTGTGAAATGCTTTATTTACTTATAGTGCATTCATGTAATGTTAAAATTAAGTGTCAATAAGCGATGTATATTAAAATGAGTATGATTATTAAATAAAACCGTATACGAGAAATTTTCACGAAACAATTTAATTTGTTCTACAATCAAATAATTTTATTAAAAAGCCTATTTCTTTAAACATGTCTCTTAATTTATTCAAAAATGTTGGAGACAGGCATTTTTAATAAAATTCAAACCTTTTGATCGGTAATTACAAAGGAAGTCAGTGTATAAAATATATCAAATGTTTGTTTTTTCAGATACCCAAAACCTTTAAATGATGTTAAAAGCAATTTTATTTCCATCTCAGAATTCCTAATTATCAAACAAAAACTTTCATATTAACCAACTTTAATTAAAAAGTTAAATTAATTTTTGTTTGTAAAAAAGTGTATTTTCTTGGATGTTCAATGTTTCCATAAGAACTTGTTCATAGTATGTTTTATAATCGTGGGATTATTTAATCCTTCGAGGAGAAAAAAGTAGTATTGAACCTACTTTTATAAAATAATTTTCTAGGTATGTGTGTATAAAGGGATATCTTTTGGTACAGTAAATCATGGTTTGCTTTAATAACAAAAATCAAATGGTTAAGTAAAAGTGAATCAAAATTGAAGATTTTAGAAAATGAAATGTTCTGTTTAAGTTCTTATCCTCATGTATTTAAAGGAATGTTAATATAAAACAGTTCATTCTATTGGTTATATCAACTTTCACAGTAAAAAATAAAAAAAATTCAATACACCTTTATGGGATTATTTAATTATAAGATATTAATTTTTTACTCCTTACATGGAAACACTCAATAAGATAAATCAGGAAAAATAACAAAAAAAAATATACAATTTTACTTCCATAAAAATATTATATTGTAATAATTTCAAATCAATCTCAAAAACTTGTCTTAAAATATTTGTATCATCTTCTTACAATATTGGAAACATACATGCAGAGCATACTAAAGATAAATTTATTTACATTCTTCCCTGTACCTGAATAGAATCTGAGCACTTTTGAACTTCCGAATCTCGGACAGTTCCATCAATTATTAGTGCTAGTTGACCAACGCACGAACATGACAACAGCAGCCATCTTGAATCTCTGGCGCAATGCATCATGGGAGAATTAGAAAACGCACCCCATTCAACCCCAAAGTTCCTGGTTGAAAGCAGGAACAAAAAACAGTCCTGCATTTCGACCCAGTATTTTGCAGGGTCGTCGTGTAAACGGGTGCAAAGAGGATGCGACCCTGCATTTTGCCGGTATTTTTCGTCCATGTAAACGGGGCCTTAGTGTCATAAGCCAGTCTAGCTCTTCCATTTTGATTCGATTATTGTGCTGCTTTCGCTGATTTGTAAAAGAAAATAAGGATGGCTCGACGGTTGAAAAAGGGAAAGCAACAGAAAAAAGTGGCTGAAAAAACACGTCAGCCTAAAATACAAAAAGAGGAAGAGTTTGAATTTGACATTGGAGCTGGCAGAATTAGTTCACCTAGATGATCCATCCGAGGAAACTGTTATGACAAGGACTGAAATGAATATGTATATGAAGCAAAAAATTATTGAATATTCCAAAGATCCAGAAAAGAATCCTGTTATAGATTTACAGAAACAATGTAGGGTACTACTAAAAGAAGTTAAAGAAAAAGAACAACAACAATTGCTCAAGGCACAAAAGGGTTTCGAGAAAATGTACCAAAATCAGTTAAAGTTTTTTAGATGCCTCGGGATTGTGCCAAAGGAACCAGCGAAGAGCGTTGTGAAAAAAAAAGTCGAATGTGTTAACTAATCTTCCGATTCAGATTAACCAACAAAAATATGGCCAAATGGCCAGTTTGTACCACTGGCTGACAACTTATACATGAGATAAATTGAAATATCTGTTATGAACGTTTGGTTCTATAACATTTAAAAAATAGAAAGTTGCTTCAAAGAATTCGGAGAGCACGTTTATTCCATTAGGCTTAGCAGAGCGAGCATCAAAACATTGCTACTAGTCTAATCAAAATATACCAACTGTTGCCAATCAGGTAATCTGAAGGTTACAATAAATTGTTTCCAGATTTACAAACATAAATATAAATACAGTTAGATTACATAAAATACAAAATATAGTTAATTACAAATGCTTAAATATAAAATTCATTTTAAAAATTAATTATTTTTCAAATTATAATGTTCTACAATTTTATTATATTTTTCTTTGTTGAGTTGAATAATATTTGTCTCAACATTACTCCCCTACCAGTAACTGAGTTACGAACCGAGAAATATGGCAGGAATAGTGTTAGATGTTAAATAAGAATTATTTTCTTAAATAAGCCTTTTAAACAATACATTATGAATACACAAAATTAAATATTTGTACAAATGTTATATACTTTTAGAAACAGTAATATTATATACAATGATAACTAGTTTGATGTTGGAGAAATGACATACATTTATAAGTATTTGTAAAAATTAAGTAAACCAAAATATATGATATAAGTTATTTACAGCGAATATCAGTCCTTAAATCTTACAGGTTTCTTTACCAATCTTCCATGTCTTGAAACAGTGGGCTTATCATCAGATAAGAGATTAGTCATTAGCTGCTGAATTCTTATTTGATTGTTTACAAGGAACTGTTGTTTTGTCAGGAATAGTCTGTCACTAACAAATAAGCTGGTTTTAGTCTATCTACTGATATATTCACAGGTTTATTTTTTATTAGCAGTGTGAAATATTTTTCATTTCTTTTACTGGGAATGGACCATCATATGGTGGCTCCAGAGCTTTCTTTACACGATCAACTCTCACAAATACATGAGTGCTGGATTTTAAGTCTTTATGAACAAAGATCTTTTGACTTTTTGTTGGCTTCAGCTCGTCCATAAAAGTCTGCAATGTAGTGACAAAAGTTTCAGGATCAATTTGAATGGAGGGTGGGTTAAAAAATTCGCCTGGCAATCTGATATTAGAACCATAAACCATCTGTGCTATAGTATGATTGGTATCAGGTCTTAGGGCAGTTCTTAGTCCTAATATGACTGTTGGTAATGTCTCTGTCCATTTGATGTTATGAGCTTTGATTGCCCCTTTTAAGGTCCTATGCAACCGTTCCACTTTCCTATTGCATTGAGGGTGATAAGAAGTTGCATGAGCTACTTTAGCCCCACAAATAGCAGCTAAACTTTTGAACAGCTGGGATTCAAATTGCCTTCCTTGATCTGTAATTATTTTGGAACAGGTATCGTATATGCTCGGCGGCCGCCATCTTGGATTTTTTTGGCGAAAAGTCATCTCGCCAAATAGTGTTTACATTTCCGCCACGTTAAGCCTGACGTTTAACTTATAAGGATGACCTGAAAATGTAAACAGAAGTCTTAGGATCGGAAATTATGCCCTAAGACCCAAATTTTTGAGTCAAAAGAGATCATATAGTGAAATAGATAGCAATTTGTTTAGAAAAAATTGAATTACTTAATCATTTTAGTAACTAATTTACTACTCTAAGTGCTTTGTAATAATCATACTTTACTTATGACTAATTAATCATGCTAATTACACTAATTAAGTAATTTTTAATAATCCACATGCTTTAGTTATATTATATAAAATATATAGTTTTCTTGTATTTGATTTATCTAAGAAATAAGAGTAAATGAAAAAAGGTGCAAGAATGATAGGATTTTTTACAACTCTTTAAAAAGGTTTAATATTTTTGTTTTTTGTGGTTCATTCAGAATGTTATGATAATCATTTCCACAAAAAACAACGGACACTTAAGTAAAGTGCATACATAAAGTTAATTTTAAATAAATTAATATGTATAAAATATTAAATTATAATATGTCTAAGTTATAAAGCTAAGACTATTTTTAAGTTATAAAACTAAGCTTTCTTAAAAATTTAATCAGTTCCATATGTAAAGTTGGTCCAGTCACGTTCCCTGACTAACTCCAAAAATGTAGTAATTCTAAACTTTATTTATTAATATTAATCAATTAATTAGGTAATTAATAAATTTAGTAATTAATTGGTTAATTTAATAAGATAATTAATTAGCTTAGTTAACTAATATGCATAATTAGTTACTAAAACAGTGGAAGAAATAACGCACAAATCTGAGCGTAGGGTTGCCAGGATTCAACAAAAGTGGGGAGAAAAAAATTCTCAAGTTACCACACCAGAATGATAAGTGCCATATTTGGCGAGAGGTTGGCGGTCGGGTCTCATCGATATCTGTTCCATTATTTTCCCAGGTACTCCAAATCTGCAAACCCAGTGTTCATAAGAAGCTTTGCTAGCTGTCTCTGCTTTACAATCAGGCAAGGGAATTGCTTCCATCCAACACGAAAAATGGTCTATACAAGTCATACAAAATGTCATGCCTTGCGATGGTGGAAGTGGACCAATTAAGTCAATGTGTATCACACTAAATCTTGTATGAGGTACTTCATATTTTGATTTATATGTCTGTGGACTTTACATTTTTGACAGGGAGTACATGTCCTTACCCATTCTCTTATTTTCTTCATATCTGACCAGATAAATTTTGAGGTCATTAATTTAATAGTTGATCTAATCCCAGGGTGTGAAAAACCATGAATTTGTTGAAATATTTGTTGTCGAAACTGTTTTGGAATGTAGGGTCTTATATTGGATGTTGAAATATCACACCAGTGTTTTTCCTGATGGTAATGGACATGATTTGAATTTTACTGAAGAGTTACTCCTCATTAACTGTTGCAATTCTGCATCTTGGGTTTGTTTATCCACTATAGCATCATAGTCGATTACTGTAACTGCTTCAATTCTTGAAAACGCATCTTCTACTATATTATCTTCTCCTTTAATGTGGCAAATATTAGTTGAAAATTGGGATATGTATTGTAGATGACGTAACTGTCTAGGTGAAGCTTTTTCATTTTTTTGATGAAAGGCATATGTAATTGGCTTGTGATCTGTATAAATAACAAAATTTCTTCCTTCCAGAAGATGTTTAAACTTTTTGACAGAAAGATATAGTCCTAATAATTCTCTATCATAGGTACTGTAATTTTTCTGTGCATCAGTTAATTTTTTAGAAAAAAATGAAATCGGTTTCCAATTTCCAGCTTCAAACTGCTGTAACACAGATCCGATCGCAAAATTGAAAGCATCAGTAAACAAAGCCAATGGTAAATCAGGGTCAGGAAAGCTTAATAAAATAGCATTTGCAAGATCTTGTTTACATTTTTCAAAATTTTCTTTAGCTTCTTCTGTCCAAAGAATTTTTGTCTCGTCATTCTTTTTTGCGTGCTAATTTGATATCGGGGGTAGTAGCGCCAAGCTGTTTATGTTCGCCAAGATGGTGCGATATTACAATATGGTTAGCTTAATATTTTTATCGTCATTTGATGTGGTTGCCATAGGGATAACGTACATTATAAATAACTTTTATTCGTTTTTCCCCGCTATAACCCTTTCATTTCAGATGATATCTTTAAAAATTTAACCATTTTCAGTTTAATTTTTCTACTTGCATCTTCTGTTTAATTCTGGGCTACTTTCAAATATGGATATTTCTAAAATGAGTGAGTACTAGAATAAGTGTTGTGCTTTTAATTATCGCTATAGTTTATTTTCGTTTTAAAAATGTTTTTTTTTTACGTTCTTTGTTCGATGATACTCGTTGAAGGAACTTGCAGTGCAAGTTTCATATTGCAAGCTTTCACTACTTTGTAATTGATATTCTAAATTAATTTTAACATACATTATGTAATTATTTTATTCATAATGAAAAAAAAATGCAATTATTACTATGTATAATCATCATATAATCGTTATTTATAATTGTTTCTTTTAGCATATATTTATAGCTATTATTACATATTTTATTTATTTATAATAATTATTTAATTATAACTTTCTTTAGTTTATTTAAAGCTATTCTTATGTTTATTTATAGTTATGTATTACGAGTTCTCTTATGCATTATTTTTATTTTTTTACAATTCGACGATTATTCTTTTTAATAATTACTATTTAATTATATTATTCCTAATAATCGTTATAAAATCGTACTATATGAATATTATATATAATTACGATAAAATATTATAAGATTATTATATGCTGCTTATAATACTATTATTAGTTCATGTTACTTTTTATTACATAATATTCATTATTTATTGATTGATCTAGATTATTCTCAATCTCTTCCTACATTTCAATGTATTTCAAAACAATTCTTTTAAATTGTTGTGTATCATTAAATTACCGCTAGGCCGCCATATTGGATTTCATTCCAGCAACAAGCGCTGCTTGGCGTGATCCTTATCATGCCAAGCAGCACTTACCCCCTTCATCAAATTAGTTACCTTTTTTGAACCTTTTAAATACTCGTGAAGAATAGCTTGATTTTTAGCAGCATCATTTAAATATCTTCTATAAAAGTTAATGAGTCCAAGGAAGGTTCTCAAATCACGAATTGTTTCGGGTAATTTGTATGACAAAATTGCATCTACTTTCTCTGGAAGTGGCTTAGATCCCTCTGCTTCCTCAGCAATGGGTATTTGAAAATATGTTTTGAAGAGATCAATTTTAGAAAAAATTCTTTTTCCCTTTAAAATGTGATGAAAATCTTCAATGCGTGGAATTGGATAACAGTCAGGAATGGTTTGAGCATTTAAACGTCGATAATCACCGCATGGTCTAACACTTCCATCTTTTTTATTCACAAGATGTAGTGGGCTCGCCCATGGAGATTTAGAAGGTCGAAGGATATCGTTACCTAACAAATTTAAATTCTTGCTTGGCTATTTCTAATTTTTTAGAATCCAATTGACGAGCTTTTGAGTAAACCGGTGGGCCTTTGGTATAGCAATATAGTGTTTAACATCATGTTTTGTATTAGTAATTAATAAATTTGGTTTCATTAAATCTGGAAATTGTAATAATATATTAGAAAATTTTGATGTTTTATTCATTATGTTAATTTTATTTTCTTGCAAAATAGAAATTTCACCTGTAACATGAAGGTTAGTTATTCCATCTATTAACTGCTTGTTTTGGATGTCAATCACAACAAGTTTAACTTATTTAGAAAATCAGCTCCCAAGATTCCTTTACTAACTTTGGCAATTATAAATGGAAATAAAAATTCTCTACACAATCCCAAATCAATATTTAGCACTTTAATTCCATAGGTTGGAATTTCTGTTCCATTTGCTGCAAATAATTTATAATCCGATGGTTGTTTATTTTTAGATGTGGCTGGTATTATTGAACAATCAGCTTCACTATCTACCAGGAAGTGCAAATTTGTTGTTCGATCTTTGACGAATAATCGAAATTTGCGACAGGCTTTATAATCTTCTGCAGCAGAATCTGTCGCAATATTTACTGCAGACTGAAGTTTTCTGTATTCCTATTCCATGCACAAGGCGGACTGCATTTTTCAGCTTTGCATCGAGCACCGGCACTGAAACGAAAGTGAAAATAGCAATATTTTCCTTTGGGGTCAAAACGTTTCCTAGAACGACTTCGGGATTTAAGACGAAAACTATTGCGTTCTTTCGTCCTTGATTTGTGGAGAATGCTGAGTTGGCATATTTGTTCCTCTAGGCTTTGAATTCTGTCGAGAAGCTGATCCTTTGACGACGTTGCTTCACCAGTCTCCGAAGATCTTCCAGTTGCAAAACTCTGTTCTGGGAGTCATATCGGATATCTTATCAGCTATTACTGCCAAATTGCCTAAATTCTCATCGCTGACAACCAAAATATTTTTAATGGGCTCAGGAAGCTTTTCTAGCCATTAAGTTTTGATTAAATTTTAAGAAATATCGGACGTTACAACAGTTTTCAATTTCTGCAACAGCTGACTAGGCTTCATATCTCCAAGTTCAATTCCCGTTAAAAGTTGCTTTATGCGAAGATTTACACTTTCTTTAAACATAGTAATCTGCTTTTCGAGTCCGTGTACTTTGTATCACTTTTGCTGTTAACAATGTCCCATATATTCTCGACGTATTTTGGTTCTAATTGCGATACCAAATAATGGAATTTTGTTTCTTCTAAAGAAATTCTTGATATCTGGAATTGAGCCTCTACTTGATAAAACCAAATTTCCGGCCTATCAGTCCAAAACGGCGGTATTTTTATGCTGACGGCGTCATTTCCAAATTCTTCGTCAAGCATTATAACAGATTATAATTATGATTGAATTCAATGCAAAATTTAAATAAAATTATTCCGGTTTACCAGTTTGTTATGAACGTTTGGTTCTATAACATTTAAAAAAATTGAAAGTTGCTTCAAAGAATTAGGAGAGCACGTTTATTCCATTAGGGTTAGCAGAGCGAGCATCAAAACATTGCTACTAGTCTAATCAAAATATACCGACTGTTGCCAATCGGGTAATCTGAAGGTTACAATAAATTGTTTCCAGATTTACAAACATAAATATAAATACAGTTAGATTACATAAAATACAAAATATAGTTAATTACAAATGCTTAAATATAAAATTCATTTTAAAAATTAATTATTTTTCAAATTATAATGTTCTATAATTTTATTACATTTTTATTTGTTCATTGATTACTTTTCAAAATATAATGTTCTATAATTTTATTATATTTTTCCTTTGTTGAGTTGAATAATATTTGTCTCAAGATATCCCTGAAGAAGTTGATGAAGGCTCTACATGTTTTTTTATTTGTTCTCTCGCATTCAAATATTTAAAAAAAAAATTTGTTTTTTCTCCTTTTTAGAAAAATTATTTTATAATAAAAACTTACTTTTATAAATAGAGATGTTTTAAGCATTTAAGATCCATTTTGAAGAATGTTAGGAAATTCTGAAAATAGTGACACTTATATATATATATATATATATATATATATATATATATATTCACAATGGGATTCATGAAAATAAAGCACTAGCTCGAGTATCTTCACATCCCCTTGATTGTGATTCAAAACTTCTTCCCTTTTTTATGCTTCTTGGGGAAACCAACAAGAAATTATTTAAAATTCAATTTTTTCACATTTTATGCAAGTGCTTACAATTTCTTTTGAATTAAACAAATTTACTGAACATTTGATTCAGGACTTTCGTATTTGTTATTGATGCTTTTAATTTTAAAACTTATAATGCTAGTTTTCTTAGAGAATGGTTGCTGTGATTTTATGTTTATATCAAAAGTTTTAAGTATTTACTATACTTGTGCAAAAAAGTTCTTTTTTTTTTTTTCACATTTATTATAATTGTCATGTTACACATTTTAATTTCTTTTCCATTAATGTAACCATATAATATATTTTTCTGCTGGCTTACTATTTCTGATGAAACATATTGCCTTGAATGCCTGAGTAATTTATTTATTAATACATTTCAAATTATTTTCTTTATATAAACTTTCAAGTATTCTGTTATGCTGATTGTATAGTAACATTTTGTACATATGATTTAGTAGGATAAACCCTAGCCGAAAAAGTATCTGAAATTCATTATTTCATTCATCATATTTGAATAAAGTTTGAGACTTAGGGTAAAATATCTTTTGTGTATGCAATCGATTTCCCGGTCAAATTTTAGGTTATGTAAAGTTAAGGAGATACTTATGTATTCACATCACCGCAGCCAAATTGCGCCATGCAAATCGTACCATTTTCTACCAAATCCTTTCTGATAGGTTTTTTTTTTCAAATAAAGCATGTTAGAATTTTTTTTATTCTGATGTCATGGGGTATTTATTTTTTGTATTTATTTTTTGGAAAAAATGCTACTTGCATATTATCACACTTGTACGCATTACATGAAATGAAGCTCATGGTTGCAAATGCAGTGCATAGGACACATGAAATCAGGGATGCCAACTTGGCAATTTATCTTGAGCGTTGGCATTGTTGTGACAGTATGCAAGTACCACAAAAATAATAGTTTAGCACAGTTCTCTAAAGAAATATAGCGTTTAAATTATAGTGTAATATGTGTACATTATTCATTGAAATAAACAGTATGGTAATAGTTACTACCTTATATTTATTATTTTATCTACTATGTTATGTGAGATTTTAATTTTTAGTAAAGTAATATTATATTTATGTGTATTTGGTTGGTTAGTGGATTTTATAGCTACCAGAGTTTGATTAGACAAGCTATGTAAGGTCTATATGTGTCACTTAATGATTTGTGGCTTCTTTTTAATTTTAAGTTTTACTTTTATAATCCAGTTCACTAAGCTATGAAAATTGATTTGCCTCAAGCTTTCATTTTCATTCATTGAGTTTTAAGTATGAAATCTATGTATCGTAAAGTTGTTGCTTATAAAATTGGTTTTGAAGACCTATATTAATTTTTATTAATAAAGAAACAATGTATGTGTGTATGAAGTTTAATTTAGTCAAAAGTATAAAACTGACATAATGTAAAGAATTAGCAAAAGAATAATATTAAATGGCAGCTGGAGATGGAAAATGTAATTTTTACAATGCTTACATCATTACATTTCTCTTTAACTTAATTGTGTTTATCAATTGAAATGCAAATTTAAATTCAAAAAGGTAAATTATACATATTTAAGATAAAAATTGTAACTCGCTCATTTTAATTAAGTATTTTGACAATTTGCGAGTTTCTGTCAAATTTCTATTGCCCATCTTTTTAGCTATGTATTATCACAAGTGTTATAATACTTTGTTAAGAATTTTATATGTATATTTGTGATACTGATTTTCAACTGTAAACCTTGTCTGTAACCTTTACTGATAGACTTGCATTTAGATAATTGAGTATCATAGAAATCATATTTCACTTTCATCAAAGGTATTGTAACAAACTTTTTTCAAATAAATACATTTCGTGAAAATGTGCAGATTTAATAGATTTTCATTCTCAATGAACACAAATATTTTCATGTACCTACTATTATCCGATACTGATTAATTTTGTATGTGTAAACAGTATTTTTATTACATAATTGCATAGATACTCTTATATTGAACTGATCTGTGTAAAAAAAATCTAAAATGTAACTTTTTGAGCTTTAAACTGAGTATGTAGTATACTAATGTATTGTTACAATTGAGGCCGACTGGTAGCGTTTCGGGCTTCCACACCACAGGTTCAAGGTTCTATCCTCAGGCTGGGCAAGGTCGATTCATCCTTTCAGTGGGTCAGCAAATGAGTACCAAGCTTGCTTGGGGACTAAAAACACTGAGGGTTTTGTTTCAGATTGACCACCTGATTGGGACATCTGCTCATGCACCTCAGTGCCCAATGGTCACGTATACTGGGATGGCACAGTAGGCCCTGGCCTTCATGGACTGTTGCGCTACTGAGTTTGAGTATTATTACAAACAATCAAAAGTAAAATATTATTTTGATGTTTGCAAGTAATATTGCTAGAGAGTATAAGGTTGACAAAAGCAAAGTTTCTCTTCTTCATTAAGTTGCGAGAAAGATTATACAAGAATTATTCCACTTTGAAACGAGAATTGAATTAGTTATAGTAACTTCACCTTAATATTATCTTTCAGGATTTGAAGATATAATATATAAAGCAGATTGACATGTTTACATTTTACAGATTTATGTAATGAGAAATAAATTTTAAAGTAACTAGTGTTTTTATTGAAGTCTTACATAAAATTGTGAAAAAATAAAATTTAATGTACCATGTTTTTATAACGGACTAAAAAGTATAAAATACCTTTAGTTTTTTTCCCCCCCCCCCCTTCTGTTTTCACATTTTCATGCATTGTCATCCACTTCTGAGCTATGGTCTAAATTTCAGGTCTGTAGCTCATCAGGAAGTTAGTTTAAAACCAATTATACAAAATTCTACCCATACAGACAAGAGAGTTAATAAAACATGGTAAAACATTTAAAAGAATGAAGTGAATACATTAATTATAATACAATGTTATATATTCATTTAACAATTATTGCATTTAATTAAAATTATTTTTCTTTTTAAAAAAACTGTTAATTAATCTCCAAATTCTTTGGAATTTCAAAGGACTTTGATATTCTAAAATTGTATTTTTGTATTTAAAAAAATACTTGTTGAAATTTTGAATTGTCATTGTCAAACCAAAATATCTGCTATGTGGACTTTTTTAAGTTTTCGACATTTTGACTATTACAACTAGTTTACTAACAAAATTTTCATATAAAAAAAGTACTATGTGACAAATTTACACATACCACATTTTTTTATCAACCAAGTTGCATAGCAGTTTTTTTTATACGAAAAAAAAATTAGTTAACTATTCAAAATGTTGAGAACAAAAGGTCTGCATAACAGACATTGGTTTGACAGTGATAATATCTAATCACATAAATTTAACCCATTGTTGTCAAACACAATAACTATGAAATCAAAATAAAATTAATATTTAAGTTATAAATTATATCAGTTGCAAGAGACTCAAAAGATGCAGTTTTAATAATTATAAATTTAAAGTACACAAAAGCATTTGAAAATATTTAAAATACTAATTTTTTTAGAGAACCTGGCCTTATATATAATTCCTTCAAATTAAGAAAATGTTGAGATTTTTTTTAAATGTTTATATAATTACACTAATTTAAAACTGCAAAAATGTACGAGGGCTGTTTTTTAAGTAAGGTCTGTTTGTTTTTAAAAAAATAACAATATTTTGTTTCAAAAAACCCTTTTTTAGGATTGTACACATTTTTACCAATTTTTCTAGACAGTTGCTGAGTTTATTAATGCACTTGTCATACTTTAGAACTAAGTTTTGAAAACCCTCTTCAAAAAAGTCTGCCGCCTGGTCAGACAGCCAAGAGTTCACGTTTGCTTTCTCTTTGTTGTTACTGAAGCGTTTCCCACCAAGACTTTTAAGGTACCCCAAACACAGTCTTGCTTGTCACATAGATTCAACTGCTTGCACCAAATCATCAGTGATTACCGGCCTGAGCATTCTTCATCTTAGAAGTTTGTTCACTCATCTTTAAACTTCTTGACCCATTTTCAAACTGTGCTATCACTTATTGCTTCAGTGCCATAAACTTCTGTTATTTGGCAATGGATATCTGCAGCGGACATGTTTCTTGCAGTCAAAAAACGGATAACAGACCATATCTCACACTTGGCGGGCGATTCAATCACCTTAAACATTTTAAAGATGCACAGCAAAGCTTACACGACTGCTACAGAGCTGAAATGGTGTGAGTGTGTTCGCAAAGGATGCTGGTCAGAGACTCGTTGTGGCGTACGTGTGAACTAGGGAACTATACGAGCCAATGGACCTTACTTTAAAAATAGCCCTCATAGTTATAATTAAATAATGACATATTTTTCTTTCAAATGAGGCTGAGGATTGGCAGTTACCATTGCAGTACTAGTACATTCCCTGCGAGCTGGAATCACTTTTTAGTGGGTCACCATATAGATGGACACCACTTGCCACAGGGTAATTTTGATGCCCAGTTTTTTTTTAATCCCAGAGGGAGGCACCCGGGCTCTGACATTGAGAAATTCTACTGGGAATTTAATTTTTCCGAGAGCACCCAAGCAAAACAGGCTCTTTGGGGATCTTTAACATGCCGCATAATCATATGACATGAATGCTGTCAAATTTCTGCATCTTGAAAAGAAACAGACTTGCGCCAGTATCAAACCTACTAACTTGGGTGTACAAAGCCAGAGCCTAACCAATAACTCCACCCAACCGATAATAATGACATATATATATATAGCAAATCAAGGAATGATTACAAAGGGAATTAATTCTCTAGAAAAAAGGTTGAAGATTTTCCTCCACCAATCTCTCCTTTCTGGCTGAAAGTGCCTTATGAATGAGAATTATATTAACAACATAACACACGATAGCTATTGGCAATAGACCTCGTAAGTTTGAGCTTCACTCAGGTGACAAAGACGACTCCTGAGCTGGCACATCCTCTCCAACTACCATGTCAAAAAAAAGGAGAACTTCCAACTTGACAAATTTAACGAGCATCTGTCTCCTCTGCACTGTGGGTCTTTAGTGGTATCAGGACTCGAACCCTCGACACATCAAGTTCGAGACCATAAATAGGCTACAGATTGATTTCCAAAGCGTATCCTTAAAAGGAACCGGTTTGCAGTAACCATATCTGCGGGGCCGTTTTGCACCTCCGTGGCACCCCCTAGGCACTTCAAATTGTTACGCCTCACCCTCACTATTTCCGGAGCACTCTCTCCTTCAGTTCTTACCTTGCCAGATTTGATTTGAAAGAGATTTTCCCCGGACTCTTTTACTCTTTTTATTTTCCTTGTCTTTGATATTCTTTGCATTATCCACTACCTATGGACCCACCCTGTCCCGGACTAGCAACTGGTATGGTAAGGAAAAGATAGTGGCATGGTTTGGCCACTTTTGTTCATTTCTTCCATTACGGCATCTTGTACCACCCACCCTTTTGGGAATTATTGTAAATTAATAAAATCGTTCATAATTATAGTATAGAGAACACATTATGAACTGTTATCAACTTGTTAATTATCATCACTTATCGCTTTACTATATTTTACTTTTAGACATCCTTATTCCTTGCTGAGTCATTGTACTAGTACAATAAAGGCTTCGTTCGAGCTTTGACCATTGAAAAATCATTAATGACATCATTGTAATCAATTTACATTGTAATATCATTTTTAGTGCATTGCAGCATAAAACGGTTAAGCTTTTCATTTTCCAAAGTTCTGCATACACACACGATTTGCTAGGCGGTGCTTCGTTAACTGTAATTAAAAAATTTTTCTCTATTTAAGCAGGCCAATTTCTTCGGAAAATAGTCTACTAATGGTGGGGATCACAAGTGTTTGTTTTAATTTATATTAACTACACTCAAGACTAAAATAAAATATCTCCTGTGGCTCTCTATCTACCAAAACCTCTTATTACCCTTGTCCCCTTTTGGGTAGCTGAAACTGGACACTGTAAGGGTGAAAGAATTGCCATTGTGACCTCACTCCGTGATGGGGAGAAAGTTACTAGAGAAAGATGTGTAAACATATTTTAAATTTCATGCTTTAACTTATACTCCCACCTTGAACCCTTCAAATTTCAACATAAAAGAAAACTTTCATAAAATATACAAAATTAAAAAAAATAAGATACGTTGAATGAAATACCAAATTCACACCCAATAATATTTCAGAAAATATATCAAATTTTTGTAACAAAAAAAAACATATTTCAAATTTGATCCAAATGCCGCCTTTAAAATTTGCTGCCCCAGGCAGGGATCTGGCCATAGAGCCGCCCCTGTTAGTACATTACAAAGGAATTAGAGAAGCCTATTTATGTTATGAATTTGTTATTTAATTGCATAATTTCCTTGAACTATAATTTAGAGAATTTGTTAAGCATTAATGAAGTTGTGATTTTACTCATAATTTATTTAATATCAATAGAAAGATAAAATAAGTTTTGATAAGTTATGAAACATTCATATATACAGTTTTAAATAAGAAGTGTGAATAAATATTTAACATTATAAATTGTTTATTTTGGAAAATATTCAGTAAAGCTTAATATATAGCATTCTCATTTACTATTTAATGAAGAATTTTCTTTTGTGTAGTTCAAAAAAGCATGGATTAAATTGGAAAATTTTTTGTTTTTCTATATTCATTGAATTGAAACTAATTAATTTTTATATCAAGTTTTTTGATACATTTTAAATTTCAACAAAATTCTCAATTTTATAAGTCTAAAGCGTGAGTATATATCAAGATATACTTGTGCCTTAGACTTATAAAGTTGTGAATTTTGTTGAATTGTCATGCGTGTTTTTTACTTATGATACAATTTATTTTTACTCATACATGAGGCATATTTTTATCTGGTTTAAACATCATGTTAATTTTTTATTGATTATATAACTAAATGTTTCAAAATTATTTAAACCATTATTGAATTTTTACAACTTAATAATTTTATGTTTTAATGCTACTCCATTTATTACTTCTTAAAGCTCCTTAAAAATTTTTTTGTTACATGTGTATGGATAGATATATAATTGCGTTTAACAATTTCTTCAAGCAATAATTACAATACATATTTTTTCTTAATTTTTTTTTAAAAAATTATTTTGTCTTATTTAGGTTAAAGTTGTGAAATTTTCCTACATATGGACTATCAATAATTTTAGTTATAGCCGTGAAGAGATGGGAGAAGTTCTTAAAAGTTCAACTTTTTCTGCTGGAGCCAATGATAAATTAAAATGGTAAGTGTATTTGTGTTTAAAATATTAATTTCTATCCTTCCTTCAAATAATGTTTTGTTTTTTGTGTTAACTTGTTTGAAATATAACATAAAAATTTATCCTTCCTACCTCCACATTGATCTAATTTTTATAATGATGTATGCCTCCTATTTTATTCAATGGGAAGTCAACATATTTATTTTATCACCTCTGTAAATTTCATGTTTGACACATTAATTTGACATGTGCATTAAGTTACCTAAAAGTTATAAGGTATGCACTTTTGCTTTTATCTTATTTTATTCTTTCAATATAACATCTGTTACGTGTTTTAGATTTGACTTCTTAATGTTGCATTTTGCAATTTTGTGTATATACAAATAATTAAAGTTGGAATGTGTGATATTATTGATTTGTTTGTTCCACTTGAGCAGTCTACTTTCAGTGATTTTGATGTATTTCAAAGTAGTCATATTTATATTTAAGAACCACAATTTTAAAACAAATATTGTGAGCTTTATCATTTTAGGATATATTTCATGATTTAGCTTTTTTCAGGGTGTGTATGTTTTAACTTATGTTTAAAGATAGGATTTTTTCTTCATAAGTTTTATCTTGCGAAAATATAATTTAGATTATTCTCATAATTCCGAAAATATCATTAACTCAAGTGTATTGATTTAACTTGATCTGGTAGGTCAGTGTTGGGCAAACCATTTTATGGGCAGGGCAAAAGAAAAGCTTTTTGTGAGCCTTATAATTTATCATAAAATGCAATAGAAACACTACAAAATAATATAATTTAAAAATTCTGTAACAGTAATGGGAAGAATAAAGCTGATGACTAACTTTCTTGTTCCTTTATGAACTTTTTAAAATTGAAGTATAAAAACAGATACGTGAATTTTAGTTTAATTAAGGATATTTATTGTGGCAGCTTCTATTTTTTTGGTATATGCTCAAGTTTTTAAATCAATTTTTACATCAATTCTAAAAATTGTATTTTACACATTCAAAGTTAATTTTTGCACATACAGAAAATACATTTCCTTATACTCGATCAAAAGTATCTTATTACTTGTAGACACTGGCATAGCTAGTCCTGAGTGGGCCTTGTATCAAAAATTTCTTGGTTCCCTTCTTTGGGCCCCTTTAAAATTTCACTACTTTTTGCTTACATATATTGGGGGCCCATATCATTGAAATGGGGGTAGCTATGCTCCTGCTTGTAGAATCATCTTGGTTGTGTTTTTACCTTTGCGAGCTTCTGGCTCCCAGACAAAAATGAATAAAATAAGACGAGTTCGCAATCAACTTAGAATAAGAACTCTAGGTCTTTTCCTGGGAGTGATATCAGTGTTTTTCATGCACATGAGAACTAGACAACTTCCATAATTGACCATTTCCAAGAGCAACTGATGTTAGAAATGCTCTACATGTGATGATCACATGGCCTAACTAGTTTAGACTAGTCAAGGCCAACTTTCCTTCATAACAAAATGCAGTTGAATCCAGTTTCAAGTAGAAAACGGCTGTGAAATGATGAATTTTATGGAAAAAAAAAATTGTTCAGTACTGTAGAACTTGAGTCACAAAATTTGGGAAGTCAGACGCATTATCTATACATTTCATCCCCTGACATTTGTTCAAAATGAGAATGAAACTTAAATTGTAGAGCATCCTAGGCAAAGACTGACACTTTTTAAATTTTTTTTTGTTTATATATATGTGTGTGCCTCACATCTGGCTATCTGCCAGATTTAGTGCATATGCTAATGTTTTCTTGCCACATTCATGTTTAGTATTGCGAGATAAGTTAAGTAGTATTAAAAGTAATTCAACTTTTTTCACATAGCCAATTTTCCATTGTGTATTAATAGCAAGAGTTACTGAAATAAAAATCTAATGTAAGAAAATTATTTGTGTGCAAATAAAACATTTTTGCCTTAAACAATACATGATATAGAAGTTTGGAAAGTTAGGTGTTATTTTCGAGATTGGAACAAAAGTGGAATATTTTCTTCGGTGAAAGTGTACACTGAAACGCAGAATCAAAGCAATTTTATCAGTTTCACTAGCTTTGTGTGATTTTTCTGTTTCCAAAAGTCACCATTTAATTGAATTCAAAATCTAATGAGTAAGTATATTTAATTTTGGTTATTCTTCAATTTTGTAGGTGTTTAAGAGTTAACCCCAAAGGATTAGACGAAGAAAGCAAAGAGTATCTGTCCCTTTATCTTTTACTAGTATCTTGTAACAAGAGTGAAGTCAGAGCTAAATTTAAATTTTCAATTTTAAATGCTCGTAGAGAAGAAACCAAAGCTATGGGTGAGTATTGTCATTTGTGCTTGAATATCTGATTACTAACTTCAGACTGCAGAAAATATTAAAAAAATATTCTCAAAAATTGAAATTTAATGCACTGAAGATATTTATTCTTACAAAAATTACCTGTTTAGAAATGCATTTATTACTTTTTTCTACGATATTTGAACAGGGGCAAATTATAATTTAGACTTAGTTTTGTTGGTCAGTAAGAAATTCTCAGAATTGAAGATTGCCGCTTTGATCACTATTGCAGACAGATTTCCTGCAATGAAATGGTTGCATGTGTATGCCAATGGCTCTGCTACCTGTGCTGATTGATATACTGATGCAAAGGCTAACTTTCAGCACTTTAGCTTTTACAGGGCTCTTGGTGCCAGTTGTCTTAACTATACAAAGCTAAAACTGCTGCTCTGCAAAAACTGACTTTGATTTAAATCGCTAAAAGGATTATCAGAACGTTGTGATATCCATTGATTCACAGGCCACTATTAAATCAACTTCTTCAGTTTTTCTTTCAAACAATGAACCTATTCTTAGTTGTCAACATGTGATTAATTCTTTGTTGGATAGTGGTCACAATGCCATTCTACTGTGGATTCCAAATAACTGTGGAACCGCAAGTAATGAGTTAGCTGACACTGGCTAAGGCTGACTTTGATTTTCCCTTTTTATTCTCTCTTTATTATTTTATTCTCTTATTTATTTTTTATTCTCTTGTTTATTATCACAGTGTTAAAAAATCATCAACGTTTGACCTAAGGATCATATTCGAGAGAAAAATTAGGACCCTTTGTGTGTGTAGGGGGAGGGAAGAGAATTGCGGATCCTTCATGGAAAGTCCCATTCCTTGCCTTGTCCTTTCAATGTCACTAACTTTAGAACAAAAACTAGGCATGTACCTCATGAAATACCTGCATAAGTTCGGTTAAGTAGATTCCCCAAGTTATCCTTTAGGTAATGCTAACAGCATGTGCAGAAACCATTTGTTCTCTTGTTTTAAACCAGGCAATGTTGCAGCTGCTAATGTTGTTGAAAATCATCGTAACTCTTATTGTGTTTCTAAACTGTATTGGGCAGCCTATCAAATTCTGATGGCAATCATGCTTAGGTCTGGTGTAAGGTTGAAAAAATAATAAATTGCATATTATCAATAATCAATGCTTTTCTAAATCTTTTAAAAAATTCAATTCAAAGTATATTTAGATTTGGATATTTTCGTGTCATTACAACTGTTTACTTCCCTGAATTTAAGTTTTTTTTTATTTGACAATGGTAACGATTTGTAATAATTTTCTTTACTATTTTGTTACAAGTGTATATGTTGTATTAAATGTTTAAGTGGGGAGGATTATTATGTTTTCAGTTATTTTTTCTTATTATTTATTGCGATATTTCATTTTTATTAAAACTACAAGACCAACTCTCTTCATGAAGCATTTGGTTATTTTAATTCAAGAAGTTGAGTATCGAAATACAGTGGTGTTCACAAGGGTGGATGTTCGGGGTTCAAACCCCTCCTATACACCAAGTGATTTTTAGTTTTTATCATAAAGAGTAACTTCAACACTTTTATGTACTGTTTTTTTTTTTAATGCAAACCTCTCCCATAAAAGTAGTCTTTGTATGCCACTGTGTTGAAAAACACATGACATATTTTTTTAACGATTAACGATTTAGTTCTGATATGATAGGTTTCATTATTAATTATTTTCATTTAATTATTATATATTTAAAATATTTGCTAATTTTTTGCTTTTTCTAAATATAATTCTTTTGTTTGAAATTCATACTGAAACAAACTTTATCTTTAAAATTATAGTTAACATTTTTAATAAACAACTTTAGAAGTATGTATTTAATGTACAGACACAACATGCATTTTCTAGGAAAAATATTTAATTAAAACCTGTCTTCTAAATTATAGAAATTTTGTACATATTTTACATTTAGAAAATATGTATATTAAAATTTTTAAGAAAATATTTTAACATTGCTTTTTAGAAAGTCAGCGAGCTTACAGATTTGTACAAGGTAAGGACTGGGGGTTCAAGAAATTTATACGAAGAGATTTCTTACTAGATGAAGCAAATGGATTGCTCCCAGATGACAAATTAACTTTGTATTGTGAAGTACGTTGATCTGTTATTTCTATCTGTCCTATTGATTTGTATATAGTCTTATTATTTAAAAAATATTACAAATTGTTGGTGTACAGTAAATATCCAAGTGTTTCTTGTTTCAGGTTAGTGTAGTAGCAGATTCTGTGAATATATCTGGTCAAACATGTGCCATCCAATTTAAAGTTCCTGAATGTCACTTACCTGATGATATTGGTGAATTATTTGAAGATCAGAAGTTTAGTGATGTTATTTTAAGCGTTAATGGCCGTGAATTTTTTGCTCATAAAGCAATTCTTGCAGGTAAACATTTGTGGTTTAAGATTAATACATTCCAACTATTTCTCTTCTTTTTCTTATTGTTTCATCCGCATATTCCTCTCATTGAGGGCATATTAAATTTTCAATAAAACTAACAACATTTTTTTTTTTTTTTTTTTTTTTGTGTGACAAGCTTCCTTTTCTTTGATTGAATTTGTATGGTGTTAGTTTTTGAATTACTGAAAACAATCCGTGATTTCAATTATTATATTATAATGCTTTATGACTTAGATATGAAGAAGGAAAGATTTTTTAAAATTTATTCTATGAAGCTTTTGATGCATTTTTGTATGTATTTCAATATGTTTATATTACAGTTAAATTATTGCTTACTTTTATGAATTCTATTTGTATGATGAATAATGAGAGCAAATGTTTTTAATTTAATATCAAATTTTGGATTCGGATAAAATTTTCATTAATAATAAATGTTATATATCATGCAAGTGTCATTTCAACTCAAACTTTCAAATAATATAAAGAGTCATCACCAATTTCTGATTTAGCACATATTATATTTTTGTATACTGTCTAAATGTAGTTATTTTAGTAGTACTAGTTTAACATGCTTCAAGAAAATATCAAATGTTTTTCAACTCAATTTTTAAATTTATTTATTGTACATAAATTTACTTTTTTCATTAAAATAGACTTTACAGTTAATTTATACAATTTTTTCTCCTCCAATGTTGTGTATGGAAGGGTAGGAGAAGTGGGTACCACTCGAGTATTGTCCTTTTCATTGAACCATGGTTCAAAATTTACAAATTCATTTTCTCTTTTTTAAAATTTTTTTTTTTTTATTGCACTGGGAAATACAGAATGAAAGCCGTAGTATTAGGTTGTGGCAGGCTTTCGCTTTTTTTATGCAAATTCTTATACCAATGCTTATATAGAAATGCTAGTATACTTAGTTTACAATAAAAGGTGTAGAATAAAAAATATTTTTGCAGCTCGAAGTCCAGTTTTTGCTGCAATGTTTGAGCATGACATGGAAGAAAAGAAGCAGGTAATTATATATATATATATATAGTTATGATTAAACAGAATGCTAATTATACTAATCAAGTAGGCCCTTCAAAATTTAAGACATGTTGCCTAAATTGTAACAGTTGTATCATTTATCCATACAAACACATGCAAATAACTTTATGCAGCCATACCCAAGCATAGAAATTCATTACTATCTCTCTCCCAATACACGGAATGCCAGCCGTATTATGCTTTGTTTTAGTAGATAGCACTCCTGCCCAAAAGATGTTTCTGTAGAATAATTAGAACTATACAAACTGTGCTTAAGCATCATTTTTAAAATATCACATTCCAAGCAAAAATAATTCCCTAGCATTTTATTTACAAATTTTGTTTGCAGTGGAATTTACCATTGTCTTTATTTGTAGTACATATCTGTTTTCTAAAGAAATTTAACATGAATTCTCTTATTTAAATTAGCCTCTACTTTAATTGCTTAAGTTATTCTATCTATTTAATGTAGATTTCTAGAAATTCAGATACAACTATTAAAAATTTGGCATTTTTCTATTTTATTTGTAGTACAAATAATAAATCTAATATAGTAGTCTCATAACTTACATATTGGTTTGCATCATCTATTATTCTGAATTCATTTTTGTCTTTATACAGTGATTTAATTTCAAATTCCTTATTAGATTATCTTGTTTTAATAGTAACTATTTATTCTGTATATTGTTCAATGGAATAAAAGCATTATTTAGTATAATTTAATGTTATTAAAGCTGCATGATGTATGAAATATTTCTAATGCATTTTCATAATTTTATATATACTGGGATTTTTTTTTCTTGTTAGCATTCTTTTCAGTTATAAATCTATACTTTTTTCTTTGTAAAATTTTTATAAAAATTAATCCAATCTATATTGTAAAATTTAAGTGATTGTACTTGCCATCTAAAAACTTCAAAATTTTCAATTATATTAAAATCTAAATCATATTAGATTATATCTTTTCTCATAGAAATTATATATTTGAAGAGCTGTGAGTTTTCTGTAAAAAAGTGTGAATATTATTTATTTTAAATGTGATAATTTTTGTTCCATACACATTTATTTCTGAAAAAAAAATGAATTCATATTTTTATATGTATATATGTTTTAAAAATGAGTAAAAGAGTTCTTTGTAACTATCTTTTGTTGCAAATAAGATATCATAACATTATATTAATATTTTAAAGTGGTTAAAAGTTAGGAGAAAAGCTTGGGAAACACTTAACTATTTACTAAACAATACTGTATTACTGTATGAGGCACTGCAACCTGCTCAGTATGACACATGTTAAGGGACCAATCCCCAAATCTGGTTCTTGCATCTCACATTATTTAAATAATTTAAAAACACAACAGTATTGAGGTCCCCCTCCTTCCATAGAATTTTTGTTGAAAATCTATTTTTTCGGGTATTGTTGATAAAATAACTATTTTTAATTTGATTTTAGAATAGAGTTGAAATAACTGATATGGACGCTGATGTCATGAAAGAAATGCTTCGGTTTATTTATACTGGTCGTTCAAGTAATATCGAAAATATGCCAGATGAACTTCTAGCTGCTGCAGACAAGGTTTGCATTTTGTTTTATAATTGTTATATAATTTGAGTGAAAAAATTATTTTAATCATAGTAGACTGCTCGCTATGCTCTAATTTGAACATTAATTTAAATTGTTTTAAAATTAAATGTTTACACCCCTCCATAAATCTTTAATTCTATTGTTACAAATAAAAAACTGTATTTATTTTATTTTGCATTATTACCAATATAGTAATTTTATATAGTTACAAATACCTTTCCTTGAAACCTAAGTTAATCAACTTTTTGATATTCTGAAGTGTTATATGCAAGAAAATTAAGAAACAAATTATAATATTTGTTGGTCTAATGTCTGGTTTCTATTATTTAACAGTATGCCCTGGATCGATTGAAAGTTATGTGTGAAGAAGAATTGTGTCAAAATTTATCAGTTGATTCTGTTGCAGAAGCTTTAGTATTAGCAGATCTTCACAATGCTGAACAATTAAAAGCATATGCTATTGATTATGTAAATAGGTAAGTTAAGTAGTTTCTTTTAAGGTGTATAACTATTGTTGTAAATAGTATTTTATAAGAATAAGATGAGATTTATATTTGAATTGCATGTTGTGGATTTTATCATTTCTCTCTCTCCCAAATAAACCATTCATAAACTAAAAAACAATGTTATTTGTAGATATCTTAACAAAAGTTATATCGTCATTTTTATTTTTGGTACATTTCTTCTGTAGAGACATTAGATTAAACTGAGCCATTGCTACATCCTTACGCTTTGTTGTGTGTGTCTGATTTTTATATTTTTCTATAAATAGAAGCTATAAATACCAAAACGGTATATTTCATTAAGAATTGTGTTGAAAAAAAATACAATGAAGGGCCATTGAATTAGGGATACCTACCAAGTAATGAGTAGGGCTTCCTCTGGCCTTGAAAACGGCTGTCACATGACGAGGTAGAAATTCAATAAGTTTCTGGAAACGTTCCACAGAATGACTTGCCAAATATTGGCTAAAGCTGTCCATAATTAAGTAAGGTTTGTTGTTGCTGTGTGACAGCCTTTCACGCCTTGTTCCAAAACAACCCAAAGAGGGTCAATAGGATTTAAGTTTGTACTTCTAGGAGGCCAATTTGTGACAGAAAAGTCAAAGGAATGCTCATCCAACCTGCCAGTAGCCACCCGGGACTGGCGAGAGGTACAATTGTCTTGCTGGAAAACACCATTACCGTGCGGATAATAGAACAGTATTAACGGATGGAGGTCATCACCCAGCAACTCTACGTACCGAATTGCATTGAGGGAGACTGGTGATCAAAGATCCCAAACAGTTCCACGAAAAAACACTGCAGACCATGATTGAGCCATTATGTCCTTGTACAGTTTCAGCCTGGCATGCAGGATCCATGGCTTCATGAGCCTAATGCCATATTCTTATCCTCCTATCGGCGTTAAGTAGTCGGAATCGAGACTCATTCACTCCATTCTACTCGTTTCCAGTCCTCTACACTCTAGTCTCTGTGCTCTCTTGCCCAAGCAAGATGTGGAGCCTGATTTCGAGCATTGAGTGATGGTACTCTCGTAGGTCGACGGCTCCCAAAACCGAAATGGTGAAGTGAGCGTTGCAGTCCATTTACTGACTGTACGACTGGCATTGTCATTCAACTGGGTGGTACTTTCAGCTAATGTTTGGCTTTGCTGGCTCCGTACAATACTCCTAAGCCGTCTCTCACCACGCACTGTCAAGGCTAACTGTCCTTTGCAGTTTGCACGATCGCTAGTTTTTTGTCCACTATCCATGTATTCTTGGTATACTCTTGACACTGTCAACCTTGAAAATCCAGCTGTCTGACGATTTCGGAAATTGAATGGCCCATATGTCACGCACCTGCGATTTGTCCGCGATCGAGGGCGTCTAAATCAGTCAATTTTCCCATACTGGCAATTCCAACAATTAATTCGGAACAGCCACAGTACGCGCTATATATGCAGTTACCACAGTGCCCTCACTTGTGCTTAAAGGAAGCACTACACAATTTGCATATCTCTTGCTATCCCTAATTCAGTGACACTTCCATGTATTTACTATTCTGAACAATGAAAAGTGTGTATTAATAATGAAAAATTATATGTGTTCCTACTGAAAAGGATTTGATATTACAAAATTGATGATGTTATTACAGCAGTACATACATTTAATTCTTGTCTTGGAGTGATTTTCGGTTTTTTGATTTGGATCTCATTTTAAATGTTATCTGCTGATCTGTGCATAACAATGTCAATATATTTGAAGAAAATATTGGTTATTCTTTTAGTCATGCAGCAGATGTTATGGAAACTACTGGATGGAAGACAATGGTTCGAGTGCGGCCGCACCTTGTAGCAGATGCTTTCAAAGCTTTAGCTACTCAACAGATTAATTATTTTGGACCACCAAAGAAACGCTCCAAACAATCCTAAGCTTTAACATCTATGTATCATGTACATATTCATTTGATGTTGCTGTTTTTTTCTTTCAAAAGTTTGTTTGCATGAAACTTTTATATCAAATTTCGATATTGGATAGCAATAGTACTTTTCTGATTTACTTCTATGTAAATATAAAGTGACGAAAAGGTAGCCTTGAGAAAAATTGGAAAACATATATTCTTTCAAAGGAGTTATATATGTTTATTCTTGTATGTTTAAAAATTGTATAAAAATGTTTTTGTATATATTTGTTTTCTTTGTATATACATGTTAACCACATTCATTGTGTTTAGAAGCTCATTATTAATTATATATATATACTTTGCTTCTAAAATAGTGACTATTTTTCATCAAGCAAAATTGTTTTCCATTTAATTTATTTTTTTGTACTAATTGAAGAAATATCATATCCTAGTGGGCTAATTTTGAAGGCCAGTGCATAGTCAAATGAGTAACTTATTTTCACATGTTAATTATTGTTTCATCTCTTACTAATTATTTCTCCTATTTTAAAGTGAAATTTTTCTCTTTATTTATGAGTCTTATTTTAATTTAGGCATAGTATATTTTAACTTGCAGGATAAAATGACATTTTGTGATAAAGAGTTATTTCCTCAAGTATTAAACATTTACTTGATTTGTAATCTTAAAAATATATATGTGTGTGATATATGCTTGTATGTTATCACAAAATCATGTCATTGTAATAATTGTAAAGTCAAGAAAATGAAACTTTGTTTTTATAAATTTTTGTCTGTCAAGATGTTTTCTGAATCTATTGCGTAATGTAAATCTTGATTAAATGTATTTTAGAAAATGTGTGCTTGTGAGTTCTTCATTCAGAAAGTTAATTCTTGCTAAATAGTTTTACTTCATGGATTTCCATTTTATTTATGAATAGAAGGGAGTACCTATGTAAAAGTTTTTCTCTTTAATTATAAAATCTTTCAGACAAATTAAAGTGTTCATTTTTAATAAGTTTGTGTAAATAGTAAATAACTTCTAGAAAAAAGATTCAGTGATCATTTTATGTATATAAATTATAGGGCTTTTTTGTTTCCTTTTATGAAATTAAACCAACCTTTCTTAGGTTTGTTATTTTTTATAAATATTGAAGGAGGAAATTGATATGTAAAAGTATTTCAGGTAATAAAAAAATTGAATTAATTTATGTTTCTTTTTGATATGCATTGGTAATTAATTCTTGTTCATTATTAATTGTAAAATTCATATCATGTAAATATAAAAAAATAATATTGTGAGTCTAGCATAAAGAAATTACACTCAGAAAGTTCATTTATATTGAAATTTATTATCAGTTTTAATCAATACATCACTCTAAAATAAAAAGCTTAGTTAAATGATTCATCCATGTTCGTTCTGAAATAATTTATAACATCCAGTGGAGTTACTTTTGCTGCTTAATTCTTTTATTAATGGCATGTGTACTCTACAGAAAACCTTTTGAGAAATTTTGGATAAAAATCAAAGATTTGTAAATGTGAAATGATAATTTTTATCAAATACTCTGTCATTGTATCGCTAGAGTTGAATAAAATATCAAAAAGGAGAATATCTTAAAAGAATGTGATACAATATATACTGTTAAAAGACAAAATAATGTAAAACATTCATTTTCAATTATTAATAGTATTTTAAAATAATTTTATTCTGTGATGGGAAAAAAAATAGTTTCAAAATATGTTTAATGTATCAAAATAACACAGTTATGTACTGTACTAGAATTGTTCAGGAATGATTTCAACAAAATAGAGTATTAAACAACTGAAATGGCAAAATCGTCAAACCTTTCCAAATTTCTATGTAATAATAAGTAACCTTCTTGTCCAACAGAATTCTAACACTTCCATTCATTTGTACTTTTTTCTGCACTAAATGATCATTTTTCTTTGAATTTCTAATTACTTACATATATCAAAGCAGTACTTATATATTGTAAAATTTCATTTCGTTTTGGCAACTTTTTCTTGGTGTGCAAATATTTATGGCAATGAGTGTATATTTTCTTTTTTTTCTGTTTTTAGTGCTATATTGTGAATTTCTTGATTCGCCTATTTTATTATATATGGTATATCGTTACATTCAAGGCTTTAAAAAAAACACATAAAACCCTCAATTTTTTAAAAATTTTGTACTAAAGTACCAAAACATACACTGCTCGACAATTGCTAAGGAACAAGTAATTTATGCAAAATTATGTCTCTGACAGCTGACCAACAAAAGTAATTTCAAGTTGAGGGGGCGCAGTAGACCAGGACTCGTTATCTGTATAAAGGACAGTGCATACAAGTTCATGATTCATACAAAAATTCATGCTGTTTAATGTTTGAGGAAAATAGTGTTTGATGTTATAAAAGTTTCTTCTCTGAAATGCAATAATTAAAAGCAAAATGTCAGCAAGACATCATTTGAGTGACTACGATCGTGAACGAGCAGTTGAACGACTGGAAGCAGGTCAAAGTGTCACCACTGTAACTGCTGCAATGGGTGTATCAAAGAGTGTCATCTCACGATTAAAGAATGTCGCTGAAGGGGGCAATGCTTTGCGAAATCATGCCGAGGGTTAAGATAAGAACACCACACCTTTAAAGAATCATTATGTAGCCTTCATGGCAAAGAGGAACAGAAATTTCAGTTCTGGCCGGATAGCTGCAAACCTTGAAACTGGTACAGGTACTCATGTTTCAGCTAGAACCATCTCACGGTGATCAAATCAAGTTGGTTTGTATGCAAGGAAGCCTGTTCGTTGTGTCCTACTTCAACCACGCCATTGTCGAGAGATTACGCTGGTGAAAGGAACATGTTAGTTGGGATCACCAAAATTGGTCTAGAGTGACGTTCTCCGTCGAATATTGTCTCAGTTTGGCAAGTGATTCTGGCCACCAATTTCTATGGAGAGAGCTTGGAACACGTTATACACAAAAGTTTGTTTGTGAACGTGATCCTTTCGGTATAAGCGGAATGGTGTGGGCAAGCATCATGCACAATAGCAGAACACCGCTCCTCATCTTTGAGCGAAGAAGCATTACATCGCAACCAGTGGCGTAGCGACGGGGGGGGGGCATGGCCCCGGGCGGCATACGAAAAGGGGCGGCGGTAAGCATCACGATATTCAAAAAATATTTCTAATTCCAAATCGCGCCCGCGTTGACACAAGCCAAGCAGATCCGTGCTGATGCGACAGGGTGAAGTCATAAAAGCTAAAAGTCATAAAATTTTTACGACTTTGGTGTTTCGTACAATTGTATGCTCTAGGGCCGGACCCATGTTCGGGGCGGCATTTAGACAGAATTTGAAAAATACTTTTTTTTATATGAAAAAATTTAGATGAAATTATTTTGTTTTGGACTGAATTGAAAAGTCGATCATTGCTAGTTAAATTTGCAGAGATTATATCGCTTAAGAAAATAAAAATAGTGTTATGTGGCGATTTGACTTTGCAAGTGTATGGGCACCCAACCTCGGGATTCAAGTAGATATGTTTATCTTAATAAGATTTTCACTGCACTAATATAAAGGGGATCCCGGGAAATCGTCAGATTTCAATACTTTTTGTATACCCGGAAATGACACAGGGCTTAAATAATCCATCAAGAAGCTATTTTTTACTGGACTAGGGATTTCAACCTCGGCTATAAATTTTAGCTGACCCTACTGAAGCAATTTGTGATCGTTCTCCACGAACTTCCCAGATAGAGGAATTTTCATTACCCCATCAGTGGGGTAAGTGTGTAATAAGAGAAAAGTAACACCCACGAAGAGTCAAGAATTTTTTTAGCTTGTCGTGGGTAAGAGTAAAACCTTGAAACTTCTTGGTCAAATCAGTTCCTGTCTATCGAGCATCGCTTCGTGAACTAAAAATATTCAGTTTTTAAAGAAATCGCATTTCGTAACCTACCAGCACGACCAATCTGACCAAAGCTCCGAGATCTTGATTTATGTGGATAACGTAAGTATTAATGCTTAAAACTATTTATTTAATTTTTTAAAACTATTTATTTAATGTCTTTATTATGAGCTATTTAGCTGAATTTGTAAATTGAAGAAGGGAATGAACCACCACAAACTGCTTTGGGGAGATTATTTTTAAGCTATCTCTCGCAACTTTTTTCATCATTATTTTTCTTAACCAAACACTTTCGTGTGAGATTCTTACATTAATATTTATTTATATATATTTATGTAACATTAATACAGCAATTCCATAAACACGAAATCGGTTTATACAAATAAAATCTCTTAAATATAATAATTAATATTTTTAAAGTACGTAATTGTTACTTCAGCAACAAATAAATTTTCAAGTATTTATATACTAAATTAATATTTATCTTTTGGTAGCAACATTAAAGAAATAATTGATTCAACTTTGATTAAATTTGAAATTCATGTGAGTCAATAAAGGAACATTAATTTTAAATGAGAATTTTTTTTTCGAAAATTTTTAACTAACATTTTTTCTATGTTGTTATCAATTTTTGCCTTTAGTTCTAAACGAAATCAGTTTCATTGAAAAAATTATAACTTTTAATTTGAGGAAAGATTTTTCGTATATGTATATTTTAAGTTGAAAATAAAAAAAAATCAAGGTGGTAACAGCAGCTGCAAAATAAAGATAGTGAGACACATATATTTATTTATAATAAACTAAGTAAATTCTTTTGTATTTGAATTAGTAATAATTTCTTTCTTCAGAATAGTTATTTATTCCTGCAAAATACTTCTTTCTACAGATTTTGTTATTAACTATATTTGAAAATTATTTATCAAAACATTTAGGAGATTTCATCGGAGTTCAAAGGTAGAATTTATAATTTCTGTCTGCCTCACAAAATTATTCTAAGTTTGCAGGGAGCAATGGATGAAAATATATTTGATAAACTATTTATTATCTTAAACCTTTTCAGATTTATTAATTGTTTCATGATATATATTTTTAATACAAATACAAACGTTTTAATCTGAAAATTTATGAGTCGAAGCTAAATCGAAAATTGAAGAAAAAAACGGTATTTCCCTTATTTTGTATAATTATTGATATTATTTAAAAATAAATTGTTTTTAAATGTTTTGATACATTTCCGAGAATGGAAAAAACCGGGAAATCAGAAACCATAATTACTACGTTAAGGGCGACACAAATGTGTACAAAAAAAAAAGAAAACCAGAAATATTTCGCTTAGAGCAACGTTCGGCAAATTGCAGTTCTTCAAAATTCTGCTTTTATATACAGTTAAAAATTATGTCTGCTAAAAAGAGTTATTGTTTACTTTTCAAATTTATATATAAATATCCCTTTAAAAAAAACTATATGCACATTTAAATATTTGACTGGCTTTCTGACAGAATTTATTGTTAAATGTGTATTTGACTTAACTTCTTTTGCGATTTCCAGTTATACATTTGTATTTAGTATTGTGATTCTGGTATTTCATTTAATGTTTCTTATTTTCTACTGTATACGTTAAATGTCAGTTTACTTTTATGTTGAGCCTTGAAAGGTTCGAAACCACAGTATATGTTAAATCATGAAATTTGATATGTTAATACCATCTCCTGTAACTTTCTCTCCATCTCGGACTGGGGTCACTACGGATATTCCGGACACCCATAAAAATGTCCGGCGTCAGCTAACCAAAGAGGGGACTCGACATTATGAACTGTAGAGAGCAAGCTTACGATAATGCTGCCACAATGGCTGGATGCTACACAGGTGTGCAACAGCGAATAAAAGATATCAATCCTAATGCCGAATTTGTTCCTTGCTCAAACCATTCGCTAAACCTAGTTTGCGTACATGCAGCTTCAGTGGAGGTAAATTCGGTGACTTTCTTTTGTGCTCTAGAACGCTGCTACTTTTTTTTTCTACGTCGACACACCAATGGGAAGTTCTTGAATCCACAGGAAAATGTTTGAAGAGGATTCAGGACACACGTTGGAGCACTAGAAGTGATGCTGTAAATTATATTAGACACCATTACAAAGAAACTTTAACAGCACTGGAAAAACTGACGGAAACGAGTAAAAGCTTTAATACACGCACAGATGCAGGAAGTTTATTTGTCGCTATGCAATCGCATTCGTTTTTATGTTACTTAGGCTTCTGGCAACCGATACTGTGTGGAGTCAATGATGCTCAAAATTATTTGCAGAGGGACTAAACATCCATCAATGTGCTAAAAGAATACGTGCTTTACAGATCGTATTAGAAGCAAAACGAGAGGAATTCATGGATGACGTTTTAATATATGTTAAAAGTTTATGTGAAGAGCTTTAAATTTCTTTTGAACCCCCAAGATGAATCAGGAGGAAGCATATATTTGGAGACGGAAGTAAAGATGTTCAGCCTCATGGCTTGAGGCGAACAATGTTTTTTCAATAGACAGTAACTGCTAAAATTCGTGAAAGATTCCAACAGTTGCAGAATCTAGCACAAAAATATGCTTTTTTAAGGCCTGAAGTGATATTGAGCATGGACGAACTTAAGGTATCCGACTACGTTCGGAACCGTGATTTTGCAAAAGCGTGTAAATGGATAATATTTATGATATTTAGTGTCACTTAGATTAAAATACATGTATAAAATTGTTTTAAGGACATGACAAATTTTTTTTTAAAATACAATATTTTGGCAAAAAATTAACTTAGAATAACCTTTTTTCCATATGTTCTTCTTTTGTAAAAAATGCTTCTATTGAATTAATATTTGCATGTATATAGCTCAGACCTCTGTACAGAGGGTCAACTATGATTTTTGAAAAATTCACATTATTTTCAGAGTTACAACCATTTGAAATAATTATCGGCGTATTTTCTTAAAATTTCTCCCTTCTGTTTTCGTAAAACATGGATAAACCGCCTTCCAAGTTATGCATTTCAAAAATTCTAGTTGAGCCTCTGTACAGAGGTCTGAGCTGAATACAGGCAAAATATTATTATAATAGAAGCATTTTTTACAAAAGGAGAACATTTAGAAAAAAGGTTATTCTAAGTTAATTTTTTGTCAAAATGTTGTACTTAAATAATTTTTTATTGTAATACTATTCTTAACCCAATTTTATACACATTGTCTAATCTAAGTGACGCTAAATATCATAAGTATTATCCATTTACACGCTTTTGCAAAATCACGGTTCCGAACGTAGTCGGATACCTTAATGACTGCTTGAACAGAGGCTCTAACTTAATTGAGCTCGACGACGCTGGACATTATTGGGAGCTGGAACGCGAAGCGTTACTCCGTCCCATACTGGTGTATTTGGGCTCTGATGTTGTGGTGCCTTTATTGAAACGGCGTTTCCTGAATGGTGGACGTGGAAGGAGCTAAACTGGTGGGTTTCGGCGGTATCTGAAAATCAAGTCCAAATTCGTGCTAGCAGACGAGAGACTCGTCTGCTATTGGTCAACAGGGATCAGTGAGCAAACACTCTATTGGCTGTCCTGGTGTCAGTTAGAGAATACAACTTAGTAAAATTGAGCTCATACCTGATATAATTGACAGGTTTAGGCTGTATCCCATTGGTCTATCGTCAGACATCGCAAAAGCGTTCCTTCAGCTCAGTATTATCCCTGAACACCGAGATTATTTGAGGTTTTTCCTTCCTACTGTTAAAGAAACTAAAATTTACCGACACTGCCGAGTTGTGTTTGGAATCTGTTCTTCTCCATTCCAACTTTCTGCCTGCATAGACCATCTCCTGGAGAATTCCCCAGCCCGTTATGACGATGTGACCCAAAAATTAAAACATTCGTTTTACGTTGACAATTGTGTCACCGGAGTTAGCGATATCCAAGAGCAAGAAAATTTTATAGTTAAGGCAATAGAGGTAATGGCTAAGGAATGTTATAACTTACGAGGTTGGGAAAGTAACGTTCCAGGTCGCTATATTTCCCGTAGTTCAGGTGTAACTTCTTTGCTTGGACTGTTATGGGATTTAGACAAAGATACATTAAAATGTAATCTCAATTATTTAGGGAGGGTGAGATAAGTAAACGTAATGTTTTGGCTATGGTACATAAAATTTTCGATCCTCTAGGTATTTTGAATCCGACCACCTTGTTACCTACGATACCGTTACAAGAAGCTTGGAAACTGAAGTTAAAATGGGATGACCCATTACAGACGAAGATGGTATAAAAAGAGTTAAAACCCGAATTACTGTGAGCGGTCAGATAATCCAAAATTTATTTACCCTATTATTTTTCCTGGCGAGTGTTTTTTTTACACAACGGGGCTCATTGAATACTATCACCGACAAAATTGTCATGCTGGAACACAAATTCTTCTCGGAATATTAAGGGAGAGATTTTGGATAGTAAGAGGTAGAAGAGTGGTCAGGAAAATTGTAAGAAATTGTATAAGATGTGAACGATATAAGTGTAAATTTCCAGGTAGCAAGTCAGTGTCCCTGCCGAGCGATCGTGTCAATGACGCAGTGGTGTTCGAGGTAGTGGGTGTAGATTTAGCAGGGCCCTTATATGTGTGAAAGGAGGTCAAAAGTCTTGGATTGTCTTGTTTACGTGCGCAACATATAGGGCCGTTCATTTAGAATTGACATCCTCATTGTCCACTGAAGCCTTTTTGTTGTCGTTGAGACGTTTTATTGAAAGGAAGGGGAGACCACGAGTAATTTATTCCGACAACGGGACAAATTTTCGAGGAGCTAAAGAGGAATTAAGTGGCATTGACTGGGAAAAAATCTTGAAACTAACTACCATACACACACACAACGCATTATTTGGAAATTTAATCCTCCCTGTCATGATAACTAACTGTGAATGTGTACTTGTGTTAACTGTGTATTGTAACTATATATAATTACTTGTGTTGTTGCTGTTGTGAGATGACGTTGTCATCTCATGCTTAATAAAATAATTTAACGAAGCTTCTGATGCAAATGTTCTGAAGAACATTCTGAAACCAACAAACATAACATGGTGTCAGAAGTTTTAGCGATTATATCGGATTGAAAAGATATCCACGTGCGCTATGGAAGCCTTCCGACCCCCTGCTCCACTGCAATTTTCGCTGGGAAATGTGAAAGAAAAATGGCGAAAATGGAGGCAAGAACTGGAGAATTATCTGCTGGCAACAGAAAAAGACGATCGAACAGATAAAATAAAAATAGAAATCCTGTTGAACTTATTGGGCAGTGAAGGACTTGAAATATACAATACCCCCTTCAAGTTAGAATCGAAAGCGAATTTTTCGGAAGTTCTTCAAAAGTTTGGAGAATATTGCTCACCACGACAGAATGTTGTTTATGAGCGTTATAAATTTTTTTCATGTGTCCAACTGGAGAGCCAAGCAATTGAGACATATGTCACTCAGCTAAAGACTTTAGCATCCACGTGCGAGTTTGCAGAGCAAGAAAACGGATTGATTCGAGACCGCATCGTCTTG
>BMAV01004985.1:462017-472683 GCA_019973955.1 Trichonephila inaurata madagascariensis
TCCATTGTCAGAACTACGGCTGGGAGAAATTGTCCTCATTGGTGATGACATCAAAAAATGGATGCATTGGCCTTTAACTAAAGTCATTCGGCTGATTCCTGGAAAGGACGGCAAAATCAGAACTGTGGAACTAAAGACTCGAACTGGAATAATGCTACAACCCATTCAAAGAGTCTATCCTTTGTAATTGCAGTTGACAGAAACCCCCGATGATACTTTAAACGATTGTACATTTACTAATCCTATTTCTTCTATTTCTAGTGATATGCTTTAAGATCCTAACGACTCCAGTAGCGTCTTGCCTAGAGTATCCAGGCATGGACGGGTCATCAAGGCACCAGAGAAACTAGACCTCTTTAACCAGGCCTTATATGTTTTTGAGTCCAAGTGATGTTGACTCAAAAAGGGGGAGGATGTTGAAGGCCACCGCAACGAACTATCTCTATGACGCGATGCTTGGGTGGAGTCAAAGAAGAAGAGCCTTTTGCCGATTGGGTTATTTTATTATTATATATAACCTTTGCTTTATGTTAACTGTAAGATTAACGGAGAAATCCTTTGTTAAATATAGTACTTCGCGGGACTTTGTATGTATATGTAGAATGCTGCTCTCGTGAAATGATATCCGTATTAAAATTGCTATAGAATAATCCCTGGTGTGACTATTTCTTGAACTTGTTTGTTGAACCCCGTTAGTTCAAAACTGTCCGATTACCAGGAGAATTTTTCGAGAAAATGAAAAATATCTTGGATACAGATACGTTTGCGGAAGAATTACAGAAACAAATGGATCAGTTACAAACACTAAAAACTTGCCGACAACCTTCTTAAAAACACTTTGTTCATAAAAACTTGCATAACAGTACACATGTGTTCATACGTGTTGATAGAGTAAAAAAATCACTTGAACCTCCTTACGATGGACCGTTCCCAGTGACAAAAAGATATGATAAATATTTTACTGTGAAAATTAAAGGCAAGGACATCAATATATCTGTAGACAGATTAAAATCTGCATATTTGTTGTCAACTGATGGTGATAATCCTGATCATTTCAAACAATTAGAACATGCACCAACTCTGCCCGAGAAAAAACTGATTGTGCAAAGAAAAATTGAAAAACAGCCACCAGATTTGCCGAAAAAAGACGTCCAAAGAACAACTAAACGCTCTGGTAGACATGTAACGTTTCCAGCGCTTTACAGATATTAGTTGCATATTATTTTACGACTCTCATTTGCTGTATTTTTACTTTTATTTTTATATTGAACTGTAACTATGTTACTGGGGAAGGAGTAATGTTGCATCCCTATTTATATAATATCTTTGTTTTTATAAATTTAGTTTTCATGATCTGGCAACAAAAAGTTGTTGACATTTTGTAGCGCGATGTAAGAAGAATAAAAAGTTTAACGATCAAAAATAATTTTCTTCTTAAAAAGCATGAATTAATTCTAAATAATTATATTGCTTATCCCATATATTATTTGTGACTAAATCGTCTACAGTTACAGAATTACTATGGCATTGCTATCCAGGACAATGTAAATGATTTACAAGGCATGCAACGTGCAGTTATTGCAGCATTTTTCCATTGTTGCTCTTATACAAAACAACAAATGCATGGCCAATGCCCTGTTGGACCGGATAGTTGGTGTAAATATCAACAACCCGTATCAAAGGATAAGAACTACTGCGATAAATCTCTAAAGGACTTCCCCCATATCTGATCAACATAATCAGACTAACATATATGAAGTTATGTTATCAAAACTTATTAGCAAAATGTTTACCAGGAAAAACACTAATGAATGTTTCAATGGAATCCTTTGGAAATTTATTCCAAAAGATGTTTTTGTTTCATTTACAACACTGCGATTAGGAGCATACACTTGGCAGTAATTCAATTCAATAAGAGATTGATAGATATCTTGAAACATTTTGGTGTGACTGTTGGTGTATTAACATTGAAAGGTTTTTCAAAACTTGATGAAATTCGAAAAACAGATTCTAAACGACATTCTCTGACTGTGGCAAAAATTGCCAGAAAAAAGAAAGTAAGCTAAAAAGAAAAAAATGATTAAAAATGAGCTGATAGAAGGTGTAAGTTATAAAACTGGTGAATTTTAAGTAAGTAATTTTGTAAATAAAAACACAAATATGTCATAAATTGTACTAAAAATGCATTTTTCTCAAAATAACTTTTTTTGTATATTTTGAAAATTTCAAAAATGATAAATCAAAATATTACTATTAAATAACTTTGGAACTTGGTACCATTTTTCCTCACAATGTTTTCCAGGGCCTGAAGTAAAAGAATGATCATAATAAGAATAGTTTTTAAATTATGGCTTGGCATTTGTGTAACGGTGTTGTAAAACATGGCAAATTTCTTGTTTTGGCTCCTCGACTTGTCGTGGAATTTTTATTTATTTATATAATCAAAAGATTTTACTTCAGACCCTAGATACATACATAATGATTATTTTGATACTAAATTTATACAAATAGGGCCAATGGATTTTCATTTAGAATTTTTTAAATATCATTTAAATTTCTTCAAAATTTCCAACAAATTTACCAATTTTCTGAAACTTAAAAGATGTTTTGCAAATATTAGATAAATATAGTTTATTTACATATAAACTGAAGTTAAAAAGGGAATAAATTTTTTTCTAAATGATATTTTTTTAAAAAAAAAGGTTTCCGAACATATTCGTATACCTTAAGAGGAATTTTAACATGAAAAATAACGAATATATGGTACACATTTCATACTATACACTGATACACACGTTTAACTTGCATACAGTGAAAAAGAAAGATTAATGTACAATAAACATATTTAAGCAAGCAATACATCCAAATGCTCAAAATACAGTACTCATCTGCAGTAAAACAATTATATCGTAAAAGGATGACGATTTTTAAGTAATGAAGCTAGAATTTTATAGATGATTGCAAAATCACACAGACATTATAAAATATCTGAAGTATCAGATTGTCTGTTTTATTTACACAAAATTTATGAATATAAGTATTTCTCGAATAACTGTGCATCTTAAACTTTAAAGTTAATTGCGAAATCAAAATCTGAAGTATCAAAGTTGTTGTGATGGCTGCGATACTCTAGTGGTCAAGGCATCGGATTGTGGCTGACGTGTCATGAGTTTGAGCCCAGTACCACTAAAGACCTGCTATGTAGGGGAGCGATGCACGTTAAATCTGTCGAGAGCTCAAACGTCCTCCCGTTGGTGTGGTAGTTAGGAGAGGGTGCAGTCCTCGTCACTTGACCATGGTTCAAAATTCCGAGGTCCGTTGCCAAAAGTCCTCGTGTAGCTTCACAGTGCAACGTTAATGTTCACTTATCACGTTATGTGTTATTTTGGTATACATTTGAGTAAAATCATCAAAATCTATTTTTAATGTTTTTTATTGTATAGGAATGTGCAAGGTCGACTTAAGCCTTTCATCTCTTCAATGGGTCAATGATACTTGGGAACTAAAGTTTGAGGGTTTTGGCTTCAGACTGATCACCTGACCGGAACATCTGCTCATGCACCTCAGCACCCAGTGTCACAAAAACTGAGATGGACACAGTAGGCCTTGACCCGCCATGGGTTGTTGCATCTCTGAGTAGCAGATATATAGTATGTATAGTAGTTTAGTATAGTATGAGAATAAAGAATTTAAAATGGATTCCAAACAGCATAGCTGTATATTTTACAGCTTATCTCCATTTTAAAAAGAAATTTAGATACAAACATTGGGAATTTCGAAAGATGTATCAAGTCGCAGAGATGACTGAGTTAGTACTTAATTGATATGAATATAAGCTGGAATTAATTAATATGAGTATGCTTAGAAACTCAATAACCATTCTCTTGAATACCATTATACTTAGTTACTGGGATGTATGCTAGCATTTTTTTACATAAACTGTCTATTGGAAGTATTGCAGTCAAAATTCATTTTTTAATACATATTTTGTTTTTGTAGCCTCTCACGTTGAGAAATATTTTTCACTTAAATAAATGTTCTGAATGGCATTAAAATGTTTATAGCTGTGTGGAAAATTCTGTGTGTTTGACATGAATTTGCAACCTAATATTTAGATTTTAGAATCTGTAGATATGTCGATAAGTTGTTAAATCTCCTTCATTATGTGGATTGGGTTTTTTTCCACAAAAATACATTTTCCATTACAAATCTATTTAGTTTTACAAAACATTGTACTAAAGAGTATAAAATTATAGTAAGCAAGAGGATATTCACAATCTAATATGTAGTATATACAAAGAAAAAATGTTTTTTATTCATTTTATTATATTATAATACGAGTTATACAAAAGTTTTACAAAATAAAATTTTCAGTTTTAATGACTGGGGTGAGTGTTAGATTCTTATAGTTATACAAACTTTAGAGGGATTATGAATCCCTTTTTCATACACCCATTTCCCAGTCATTTTTTTTATTGTGACTCATGGTACCCCCAGGGTTCCGTGGAACACAGTTTGAAGACCACTGATATATACAAAGCTAGAAACACAAAAATTTCAAATATCTTACATGTTTAAAAAGAATTTCAAATTTTGATTCGAAAAATGTATTATTGTTGAATCCCAATGATAAGCTCACTTAAAATATAAGCCTCCCTCTCATTGAGTGTATAATTTGAATTTTTTCATCTTTGAAATACGTCTTTCTGACATTTTAAATTCATGATTAGCACCATTCAATTCTTATACCATTTATTATATATTTTTCTTCTATAATTTATGTTGAATTTTATGTATATCATTTTGCAATACTCTCTTATTTAATAGAATTGAGTTTTCTAGAGGCAAAGTCGCCTAATTATAATTATTCCAGAACAAAACTACCCTTAATTTCTACTATATGCTTCCCCTTCCTACATCTAAGAGAATTTCGTAAGTACAAGGGCTGTTCTTTAAGAGTAAAGTCCGTTTCTTTTTAAAAAATAACGACAATATTTTGTTTCAAAAAACCTTTATTTTAGGATTGTACATACTTTTGCCTATTTTTCTACATAGTTGCCGAGTTTATTAATGCACTTGTTATACCTTAGAACTAAGTTTTGAAAACCCTCTTCAAAGAAGTCTACGGCCTGGCCAGACAGCCAAGAGTTCATGGCTGCTTTTACTTCTTTGTTGCCACTGAAGCGATTCCCGCCAAGACTGCATTTGAGGTACCGGAAAAGGTGGAAATCGCTGGAAGAAAGGTCAGGGCTGTATGGTGCATGGTCCACAAAACCTCCCAGCCAAAAGATTCGATTAAGTCCTGAGTCGTTCGAGAAGTGTGAGACCTTGTGTTATCGTGGAGGAGCAAAACACCGTTTAACAGCATGCTGCACCCTTTGCTTTGCAATGCTCTTTGGAGCTTCCATTGCATTGGACAATGGGCACCTGAACTGATTGCTGTTCCTTGTGGCATAAAGTTCACCAGCAAGACACCGCGCTGGTCCCAGAACACTGTTGTCATAATCTTGCGCTTTGACAGCATTTGTTTCGCTTTGACCTTGACGGGAAAGGATGTGTGTCGCCATTCCAGCAACTGTTGTTTTGATTTTGGGGTGATATGGGTTACCCATGTTCCATCTCCTGTAACGATTCAACTCAACATGCCATCCCCTTCTTCCTCGTAATGAATCAAAAAGTCCAATAAATTGACAAACCTTTTCTCTTTGTGTTCCGCTGTGAGAAGTCAGGGTGCCCACCGAGAACACAATTTCTTAAAGTTGAGGTCTTCAGTCACAATTTTGTACACCACCGACCGAGAAATGTCGGGAAATTTCAATGAAAAAGTGGTTAACTTGAATCTCCTGTTCTCACAAATTTTTGTTTTAACTGCTTTCATCAAATCATCAGTGATTACAGAGGGCTGGCCTGAGCATTCTTCGTCACGGACATTTGTTCACGCATCTTTAAATTTCCTGACCCATTTTCGAACTTTATCATCACTCATTGCTTTAGTACCATAAACTTCTGTTACCTGGCATTGAATGTCTGCAGTCGACATGTTTTTCGCAGTCAAAAATCGGATAACAGACTGTATCTCACCCTTGGCAGGCGATTCAATAACCTTAAACATTTTAAAGACGCACAGTGAAGCTTACACGACTGCTAGATCTGGAAATGACGCTAGTGTGTTCGCAAAGGATGCTGGTCTCTGGCGCAGAGACTCATTGTGCGGTACGCACGAATTAGGGAATTATACACGCCAACGGACCTTACTTAAAAATAGCCCTCGTATAAAAAAAGGTATATTATCTGTATTTTTTTAAAATAACTGTTCTTAACTGAGTTTATATATATTATCAGCTCCAGTTTCTTTTATATGCAAAATTAAAAATACTTTTTTTTTTACTAACAATTCCATATAAATAAGGTGACCAACCGTCCTCCTTTAGGGAGGACAGTCCTCCATTTATAGGTTCTGTCCTTCCTCGAAAAGTATCCTCCTTTTCAATATTTTAAAACTGAGCTGTTAATCTCTGTATTCAGTGATGAACTAAACATGTTTCCAAAATGTCGAAGAACGGTCTGAAACAAATATCACAGGAAATAGCAGTTTTCAATGGTATTTTTTGACTTGGTCTCAAGTAAAGTGGGCAGATAAAGAAAATTACATTGAGTTTTTATCGAAAGAAATGCCTGATATCAAAATCGATGACAATTATCTGTTTGAAGTAGAAAGAAGACTGAATGTATATTTAAATTCTAATAAACTGGAACATTAACATGCTGAGAAATTGGTAAAATATGGGTGGAATTACTTAGACCATTTCAAAAAGGAACACATTCCATATAAAAATGTAATTATTCTTGTTGAATTTATGTTGTGCTGCCCTGGAACCAATGCAGCAGTTGAAAGTTTTTTTCAGTTGGTAATGATTTTTGTGAAGCGACTAGTGAGAAATTAAAATTGAATGTTAATATTTTAACTACAGTGCTTATGGTAAAATTCAGTATGAAGGATATTTTTTGCTCGAACTTACCGATATGTTGAAAAACAAAAAATTCATTCAATGGAAAAATACTCTTTTAAAATAATAATTAAAAAGATTGTAAGCGTAATTAGCATATTTTTGTTTGAATTAATTGTTTCATATATTAAAGTTAAATTTTTTGTCCTCCTTTTCATTGTAAAATAATGGTCACCTTAATATAAAGCTTTCAAAGTTGTTTTATTTTGGTAAAAATACACTGATAAATTTACCCAAAATAAATTCATCGCCATATAATTATTGCATTTTTAATATGTGTATTTTATCTTCCAATTAATGAGCATCAAGAAAATAATGTGGATGTGTTTGTCAGTTTGATAGGCTGCAGTAGCTGAATGGTGAAGATCACGAAACTAGTCGTGAGTTTGAGTCCTGGTGCTATTTAGAACCTGCTGTGTTGAGTAGCTGAGGCACTTTACATCAGTTCAAGCTCAAAGTCCCTATGTCACTGGGGTGTGGAATTTTGGAGAGTAAGCTAAGGAGCCATCCTCGTCACTTGATGATGGTTCAAAATCACGCGGTTCATCACCAATAACTTTCACATAGTCTCAAAATACGACTTTAATAAACACTCAATAATTATTGATTTGGTCATGCAAAAATTATTAAATGCATGAAAAAACATACATGTTAATTTGTTTATACAGTTTATGTTTCTGATAATTTCTGTTGAGGTTACCCAAAATAAGAGAGTTTCTGTTGCTTTATTATTCCATTTTTCTGACTCTTTGAAGCCCTGGGCCAAAGAAATCTTAAGATTTCTTGAGGACCTGGGCCCTATACAGAAGTAGGCTCTGTCTGAGATCTTTAAAAGTAGACAGTATAGCTTGCATTGTCAAACACTCGTTCAAAGGGTAATTTGAAACAAATACTGTCTTGCCACTTTTACCAGTTGACATGCATTTTGCAATTCCCTGTCTTTTGAGAATATATTCGGGAATAATATTTGACCATTAAAATTATATTTTCTGATCATGATCTTATTAAGACAGAGTCGAGAAAGAAACGAGGCCCGGGCCCATGCTTTAAGACGCCCCTCAGTTTGTGTGTGTGTAAGTCACTTCAACAAGATTCTCTTTTTAAAAAAACATTTCTTATTTTTCAAGCAAATGTATTTGAAGTGTGTAGTATGATTATGTTCTTTTGAGCCAGGCTATGTTGTATTAATTGTATACTGCCATTTTTTTCTTGATACCTCACAGAAGTATATAAAAAATAAGTAAAAGCATCTTGTTCTTCGAAGAACTTACATAGAGAAACAGGGAACGAAGATTAAATATGCAGTTACTCCAGAGCAGGCGAGTTTTGAAAGGTTTTTTTTTAACCTTTCTTTCGCCCTTGACCTACAATTTCCCCAACCATTTTCCATTTTGTGGTTTTACTCGTAAATGCTAGAAAAGCAATTTCAAAAAAGTCATGGAAGGTCTGTGAACTTTCCTTGAAGAACTAAAATGCAGGACCGCTTTTCCGCTTAGGCACATGCCTAGGGCGCAAGAGATTTGGGGGTGCAAAAAATTGGAAGGAGAAAAAAATTAAAATTACAACATACAACTGCCTAGTGTTTATTAAAAACCCACACGGAGAAAAAGACTTACTCAAAAATGAGTAGTAGACATACTCATTTTGAAATGAGTATGTTTGCATCAGATTTGACTGCATGCCTTGATTGAATTTGATTCCTTACATGCACTCAACCCCCCCCCAAATGCTAATTAATGCTTTTGGACAAATTAAAAATATATTCAGGATTATAGAAACTCTTTTTATATACCAGCTACATATTTTGAAAATTGGGGCTCAACAACAAATTTAATTCTGTTAAATCTTCCGAACTATATTTCGTATCTACCACGCTACATGCGGAGGAACATATATTAAAATGAGTACTCGATTCTTTGTTGTTATTTTACTTCACTGATTTTCTCTTATTTGTAAAATTTAAAGTACATGATTTGTTTTTAATATAAGAAAAGTTTAATATGTTGGTAAAATTATTAATTACACTCTGTATGGTTGACTGCCAATTTTGCGATATGGTAAATGTTTACATTATTTTGGCAGATTATTTAAAAAGCAATTTACTTGATTCATAAGTCATATTGTTTGATTTAGTCAAGTTAAAAGTAAATTCATTTGTAAGCAACATTCTTATTAAATCCACCTTGGGTTTTAGTGTAAAAAAGGGGGAAGGGTCCTTGGCGAAGTTAATTTTTTAGCAATCGAAATTAGGCGCCAAGAAACTTAATTAAGCGATAAGTGTTAAGAGAAATTACGAAGCGGAATTTTACAATGAAAATAAAGAAATATTAACGAGAAATAAAAAAAAATATTTATAAAGTTATCAGTAATGCATTTAAATTAAGTTGTTTGGCGATCGATTCCAGTCGCCGAATCCAAAGGGCCCTCTATTTTACACGTTAACCCAAAAGAGAAAAGCTTTATCTAGTCATGATACATAGCCAACTACTAAAACCCCATTTTAAAATCTGCTTTGAAAGGTAGTCAACCATTGACCATTATGTTACATAAATAAAACTATTGTTTTACGGTAAAATTTGCTTGTATGAATTGTAGCATCAACATGTTTCAGTATGCAGTGTGGTTTTACCAATTGACTGAACATGGTATTAAGCTATTATCAATTAGCACTGTTAGTAGAAAGTGCCTTGAATGTAGTTTCTTGAAAATTTTGAAGTACTTTTTTAGATTATTAATTAAGTTATGGAAAATGTCTTAAAAGTTCCCATACAGACAATTTCAATGCACTTATTTTACAATTCCTTTCGCTCTAATTTTCGAATATTGAAAGAATCAAAATTAACTGTACAGAATGAGTAAAATTGAACATAGTATATTTCTAGAATGATTTTTACTTTTTGGTATTAGACATTAAGTATAAAAATTAAATCTACTTAACTACTAATATTTAATGGATATTTTGGCTTATTAGTAATTGATCTTCATTGTTTAAATAAGATTTATCACAGTACTTACATATTATCACAGCCTTTTGGTAACATTATATGACACGAAACACAAGAGATTACCAATTTAGCACACACAACACATGCGAAATTGGTATTACCAACTTGGTGAGTTACCTTGTGAATGTTGTTGCCATAAGTACTGATTAATCTTAAAACATAGTGCAGAAGGGCAGTGGCGTAACAGAGAACATTTGGGCCCCCAAGGTGGATTTTACAAAGGGTAGGTACTTGGTGGCTGTCAGGCTTTGGGCCCCTCGCAATATGGGGGTGTATGTTACGCCACTGCAGAAAGGCTATACTTTCATGACTATAATACTTTGCTTTGATTTAAAAGTATTGTGATATTTTTTAAAAATCTTATTAATCTTATATTTTTTGTAATAATAAAGCCACAAGCCCAGGGAAAGTTAAGTTTTAATTCACAACATATTGATCTTCTGGTTTATAACACACCTTTAATGTGACCAAGGTTTTGTTTATTTTGATGAAAAGGAATGAGATATATATCAGATTCTTGATATTAAACTCGATGAAGTATAATTTACGCTTTTATTTATCTGTTCAGGACCATGATTACTTCACGGAACACGGTATCTTATATGTGATTGCATTTTCCCCTTTCTGAGTCCCATGATCATACCGGTGATGATA
>BMAV01004985.1:485483-505126 GCA_019973955.1 Trichonephila inaurata madagascariensis
ATTTTGTTTTATTTTAATTTTTCTTTTATTTTGAATTTCTATCAGCTTTGTCATATTTAATGTATCTCTGAGAAAATAAATAATTATGTAATTTTAATAGTTTGTGCTTAGGTTTAAAACTACCCACTTGTAAGTAAAAAAATTATTTATTAGTAGTATTGTCTACTTGTTGTCATGAAATCTTGCATTGATATTGCTACTCAATGAAACAACTGAACATTTGGAATTTCACGATTGATATATTATTTTTTCAAACATCCCATCTTTTAAAAGATATACTTTTTTACAATTTTTTCTTAATTCAGCCACATGAAATATATTCTTTTTTATATATTGGGGGTGTTTATAGGCTAAATTCTCTTGGATTTCAAAGTACAGAATATGTTTTGAGTGAGTGAATATTAACGTCGCACTGTTCAGCAACTCGAGGGCTTTTGGCGACGAACCACGTAATTTTGAACCATGGTCAATTGACATTGACGACACCTCTAGCTGGCACCCCCCTCTCTTAACTACCACACCACACCAACGGGAGGACGTTTCAGCTCTCGACAGTTTTCACGTGCATCGCTGCCCTACACGGCGTGTCTTTAGTTGTACTGGGCTCGAACTCATGACATGCCTGCCATGTTCCGATATCTTAACCGCTGGGCTACCGCAGCCCATGTTATGGTTGGAAGTTGTGATGTAAAATTCCCTATTAGGTTAGAAGGCTTAGTTTTAACACGCAGTCAGTTCTTAAGGTTTGTTCTTCCTTTAATGTAATTCATATGGTTAAATGATTATCATTAAAAAATTTCAGTTAAAAAATTTTTTTTGACAGTTATGAATTATTCAACTAAATTTTTATTAATTACTTATTTACAAAACATGCACATATAAAACGGAACGTAAGAGTGTGTATGATGCTTTTTGCTTGAAATTTCGTTAAAATTAATCTCAATTATCTTTTATATTCTGATCTATTTCAAAGAACAGGTTAATTATTTTTATAATATTTTTTATGGCAAAATGATACTTTAATTTCAATGAATAATATTTAAAATGTCTTTTTCAATCATGAACCGGAATTGTTTCCCGGTCTTATTTATCGAATGGTGAAGCCTAGAATCGTTTTGCTGATATTTGTATCCGGTAAAGTTGTGCTGACTGGTATGCAATAATTTTCAGTACCATGATATTGAAACAAATATTAATAATGTATGATCATGTTTCTTCTCCAAAGGTGTTTACTCTTAAGCTGCTGTTTTAGCTAGTTAAGTCGGAAAATTTTTTTTACTTCTTTGCTATATTTTTAAATCACTTCAAAAATTAAATTTTAGTAGTATCTGTTGAATTTTTTTGTTAATGAATGATTTTGCTAAAATTCAAAACCGTAAATTAGTTTTGATCTTTTTTTTAAAGCCATGTAGAAAAAATTTCGAAAGGAATATTTAGAAAAATAAGTCTATTTTTGAAAGAGCTATCTTTATTTCTTAATATATTAGTTACAGTGCTAAAAAATATGCAAGTAAGTTTTTTTTTGTAGAATCTCCCTTTAGCTAGCCAGCTATGAATTTTTATCAAATATAAAATGTTTTATCCAATAACTATTTTTATGATAGCTAAATTTCATAAAATGAATTCTAAAACATTTGTTAGGCTTAGGGCTGTTTTTAAGTAATGATTCCAGACATGAAAAACTTTTAGGGTAGAAAATGTCCCAGTGATAATTTCATGTTATTTTAGAACTCTTTTTATCATTCCGCAGTCTTTAAAATTAAAGAAATAATCTATAAGTGTGTAATTTTTCATTTTCATGTATGATGTATATTTAAAATATTAGACAAAATACCCTCCCCCCCCAAAAAAAAAGAAAAAATTATGAAAGAAAAATTCTTACTCGTAAAAGATTAATTTGAATAAAAAGATAATTCCCTCAGCACATTAGATAATTCAAAATATGGTATAAATCTTGGAGACAAACATATTTGGGAATTTTTTCTTTTTTTTAAGCATGAACCTTATTCTTTAATTATATGTGCTATGTCATTCTTATATTGCACATATTTTCTTTTCAAAGTTGGATACACATGTCAGTGCTTTAAAAAATTAGAGAAGGGACAAATATTAGCATTGATTTGATGCTACTTCTAAAAGATATCCTATGACAATCAGCAGATTCTCAAAGAATATTAACTTGTCAAAATATCATGTACCAAAAGATATACATAAATATAAAACTGCACAAATTCTCGAAAGTCCAATGAACAAGAAATTGATCACTCTAGCCTGGTTGCATGGGGCATGAGATGCTCAATCAGACCCGGCTTGATTCACTGGCGTAGCTAATCTTGAGTAGGCCCTGTATCCAAATTCCTTCGGGACTTTTTTTTGGATAGGGGCCTTACATTCTATACATTCTAAGATGTTTTGCTTACACAACTTGGGAGCTCCGTATTCTTAATACGGTGATAGATGCGCCCCTGTTATGATTTCAAGCGAGTGAAATGTAAGAGTAGAAATAGCCCATTTCATCTGGCCAATTTCTTCGAAAAAGAATACATTGATGGTAGGGATCACAAGCGTTTTAATTTTAACTTATAGTAACTACACTCAAGACGAAAATAAAACATCTCCTGTGACTCTATCTACTAAAAACTCTTATTTATCTTGTCCCCTTTTGAAAAGCTGGCATTGGACATAGTACGGGTGAAGGGAATATCCGTTGTGGCCCCACTCCTGGATGGGGAGAAAGTTATTAGTGAAAGCTGTGTATGAACATATCAAATTTCATGATTTAACATATATTCCTGCCTGGAACCCTTCAAGTTTCAATGTAAAAGAAGATTGACATTAAACATACAGAGTACAAAATAAGAAAATAAGATACGTTAAATGAAATACCAAATTCACATCTATTGCCGCCCCGGGCAGGGGTCCGGTTTGTCCGGCCCTAGAGCCGCCCCTGGCTCAATTGATCTGTAAATTTGAGTTTTGATGTTTCACAAATACTTATTGTGTAGAATAATAATAGAGGCTGCAATTTAGCTTAAACTAAGCTTCTTATTTTTCATCTGTGAAAACTAGGAGAGAATTATATCAGTTTGAGTCTTGTGTTTGTTATTTAACAAGGTTCAGAAGGAAAGGTCATAACAGTAGCCTTTGTGTCATTCAAAATTGACACAATTTAGAATTAAAGGTATAGAAAACTTGGTATGTATATGAGAGAAATCACTCTTGTATGCTTTTTTTTTAGGCAATTCAGTTAAAAGAAAGTTTGTGCTTAATTTATTTGGACAAATCCCAGAAAAAATTTTTTAGGCAGTTCTGAAATGACCAAGAATATTAACAGAAAACAAACTTTTAAATTGAGGGAAATAATGAGGCATAAATGAAATTGGCTATGTTGGAATATTTTTTTAAAAATTTAATGGAAAAAATTACTGTTAATACCAATACTTAAAAATATTTCTATTTATAAAAAAGTTTTTGAGGAAAGGAATTATTGTCAATTTCAGCGCTTTGGGAACTGATGTTTTTCTTTTCCTAGATATATTTGCATAATTTTTTTATACATCTGTATATAAATATGCATGTTTTATCATTATTTAAAAAAAAAATATTTGCTTTTTTTTATTTCAGAATGTGATATTATTTATTTTGTTTAATTTTGCAGGTGCTATAAAGTTCAATCTGAAATCTATCAGGCATTTGAGAACATATATCCAATCTTGAAAGAGTTTAAAAAGCAGTAGCATTGCTATAATTTATAGGCATGATCTCATGAGTACATATCACTCAGTATCATTTCTACTTGTAAATAAACCAAAGTATTTTGGTATTTTACTCATCCTACTATTTAATGTTTGCTGATCAACTGCCACTAATTCTTATGGAAACAAGTCATGCACCTCATTGTGTAAAAGAAATTTTAAATATTTTCATTACCTCCCTCTGTATTTGAACTTTATTTATCCTTATATTTCTGTACTTGTCATTAACTATCATACATTCATTTCTGTATGCAAACATGTGATATAGTTCCATGCTTTATTACATACGAAGTTACTTAATACAGAGATGTCGAGTATGTTGAGTTGAAAGGACGATAATGTAATGCTGTGATACTCTAATGTACATGTACGGTTTGAATTTAACAATTTTAAAAGGATTTTTGATTTTTGAATTTTCTTTTTACTGGAGGTTTTGAAAATAAGAAATGTATGTATTTTTTGAAATCCCTTGTAAGTTGTTGATTAGAAGTTATGAAAATCTCGTGATTTTTTTGGTTCTGAATTGCGAATATTTTTTTTCTGTTTAAATTGGAATAATTTAATTTGATCTTTTATTTATCCAGAATTTTATCTTTAAAATAAAAACTAAGTCAGGTTTTTTTCAAACACATAATTTAAATGTATATTGCTTAACATTTTTGATAACTATAAAATACATTTGAAAGTAATAGTAAGAGATTTTTTTTTGGGGGGGGGGCCCTAATTCTATATTTTTACACTTGTGTTGTATGGTGTGGATTTCAAACCAAAGGTAGTAGGAATTAAAAATGTGTTGTAATTTTTGATGTCATCTGTGATTCTTATTTTGAATTTTCTGTCTAATTATTTTTTATAAAAAAAGTGTTAGTCATTTTGTGTGTGTTGTGTACAAAATACTTTCTGTTTTGTGCATTTCTGATTATTGAGAATAACTAATACATTATTCTCATGACAAATTTTCTTGACATTCAAACTATATTCTTAAAATTTTTTTTAATGATTGGTTTTCCATTATCAAATGCATCATACTATGTTTTTTAGCCTTTAAATGTATTTCAAAAAGTGGTAAAAAAAATCTTGCATATAAAATAAATTCAAATTAACCTGTTTCATAAAAACATGTAGTCAAATAAAATGGATATAAATGAAATGAAAATCAAGCCATTTTAGGAAATATATGATTTAAATAAATATTTTATAATTACATTTTTATAATGAACTGCAAATACTAAATTTGTGAATTACTTCATGAAAATATTGAAATATAATGGCTATTTCTGTTATTTGTGTATTCCAAATTTTTATTTGACATATAGTTATTTTTTTTTTTTGCATGGCTGTCTTGAAACTAATAAAAAAAAATTTCAAATATCTGTTCATATCTTACTTTGCAATTTTTGAATTTAACACAAATATTTTATGTAGATGAAATGACTTCTATATAAATTATTTCCAAATTCTGTATTCATAAACTTTTTGAAGTTTCATAATGGTGAAATATAAAAAGTTATTTGGTTGGTCTTTAGTGTAGTTAGAATTGCATGTTTTTTTAATTTGTGCATAAGTTATTCTGAAAAATTTCAAAGCATCTGAATATGAATATTTTTGTATTTCTAGAATAATATCATGATGCTTAAAAGGGTAATTATAAAATAGTTCTTAAAAAGTTAGTTGAAATGATTTGAGGGTGCCTGTTTTGAGATAATAATTAATATTTTTATTATTTTGTAAAATATATTATTGCTTAGCCATAGTTTCTGATAACGATTCTACTTTATCTTATATTGTTTTATCATGCATAATGTCATCTGATCTCCAATTTTTCAACATGAAGACCAATCATATTGTGCTAACATAAAAATTATTACCGTCTCTAGTGTTGAAAGAAAGCTGTATTGAGAAACAGAAAAATTATCTTTAGAATAAGTAAGATAATTTATCTTGTGAGACTTCATTTTGCATTCTATTACATTGTTCAATACAGCTATCTTTTAATTGTTTTAACTTATAGTAACTACACTCAAAACATCTCCAGTGGCTCTCTACCTACCAAAACCTCTTATTATCCCTGTCCCCTTTTGGATAGCTGACACCGGACATCGTAAGGGTGAAAAAAATGCCCGTTGTGACCTCACTACTGGATGGGGTGAAAAATGTGTAAACATACTAAATTTCATGATTTAACATATACTCCCGCCTCAAACCCTTCTCATTTCAACATGGAAGAAAACTGTCATTAAACATATAGAGTTCAAAATAAGGAAATAAGATACATTGAATGAGAAATACCAAATTTACACCGAATAATATTTCAGAAAATATGTCAAATTTTTTGTAACAAAAAAAATATTTTTCAAGTTCGCTCCAAATGCCGCCCCGGGCAGGGATTCGGTTTGTCCGGCCCTACAGCAACCCCTGCTTGATTGGTAGAACTATATGCGGCCACCCCTTGTTTTCTCCACCCGCGTGCGGTGAACGAGCTGCACACCTGCTAGGATCGGCCCTGTCTACTGTTTTTAAAATCTGCCGTGGGTCAAATAGAATACCTATGGTCACATCCAAGCTTTAATTTTCCCATCTCTGTCCTGAATAATGCTTTTCATTTCCACATTTTATAAATTCGGAACCTTTACTTTATAAACATGCAATTTCCATGTGCGCTGTTAATATCATTTATATAATTCAAAAATACGTGAAAAATTGTGCAAAATTTTTAAATCAGTGACATGTTTTGTTTTTTTTTAAAAAAAAGTATTTGAAGATAGCATTAAGTTTATGATAAGATGGTATTATTTGATTTATATATATACATATATGGAAATTTCCTATCTTAATTTGAGGGAACACATTATCTTCTCTCTTTAAATACAAAATTGATTCAAACAATCAATTTTTCTGCACTCGTATAAGCACAGGAGCATTCTTCTAGCAATTTATCTCCATGTGATCAGTAAAACACTTCCTTAGAGTTTTAAATGATAATGATGACTACTTACATTAAATAGCAACATTTTGGAAGTTAAGGTATCCAACTATGTTCGGAACCGTGATTTTAAAAAAGCGCATAAATGGATAATTTTCATGATATTTATTGTCACTCAGATTAGAATACATGCGCAAAATTGTTTTAAGGACATTTTGACAAAAAAAAAGTTATTTAAATACAATATTTTTGCAAAAATTTAATTTAGAATAATATTTTTTCAAAACGTTCTCCTTTTGTGAAAAATGCTTTTATTATAATAATATTTTGCCTGTATATAGGTCAGACCTCTCTACAGAAGCTCAACTAGAATTTTTGAAACATTCTCATTATTTTCAGTTACAAACAATTGAAATAAATATTGGCGTTTTTTTCATAAAATTGCTCCCCTCTGTTGTCGTAAAATATGGATAAACCCACTTCTAAGTTATATATTTCAAAAATTCTAGTTGAGCATCTGTAAAGAGGTCTGAGCTATATACAGGCAAAATATTATTACAATAGAAGCATTTTTTAGAAAAGGAGAACATTTTGAAAAAAGATTATTCTAAGTTAAATTTTTGCCAAAATATTATATTTAAATAACTTTTTTTTTTGTCAAAATGTCCTTAAAACAATTATATACATGTATTCTAATCTAAGAGACAGTAAATATCATGAAAATTATCCATTTATGCTCTTCTGCAAAATCACGGTTCCGAACGTAGTCGTATATCTTAAAGTATTTGAAAGGACTTCGTCAAAAGAGGATGCATATGCAGGGTATTTGTCATACAGTTTTTTTTTAGACATTGTACTAGGAAACAGAATCAATAAAATCCTTTTACTGAAAGCACAAAATTATAAATTTTGATCTCTATTCTTGTAACTCATTGTATTTTCTATCAACAGCATGGCAGCTGTCAAATCAGTACTCCTTTTCACATTACACCCATTTAAGCAGATGATTGAATCATTGTGATTTTTTGGTCCGTATTTTGAAGGTAGTGATTTTTTTAAAATTTTTTTTTTTTCTACTGTCATACGAAATCTCGTTTGTAGCTCCAGAAATAAGAATCCATTATCGTCTGAACAGGAGTGAATTGTGATTGAACAATGGCATGGAAGGGGACCAGCTACCCTGAAATATGTTGAGAGCATTCCACTTCTTTCCAGCATAAAGGGAGAGAGGAATATCCACTGTGTTTCATTGAGTCGTAAAGTTTTTTCATATACTACATGAACCCCTGTGGGAATTGTATTTCCACAAATTCTCAGGAAATGGTCGTTTTAACATTTAAAATTCGGTATTCTCTTTCAGCAGCTTTTACTTTTAAGAGAAATGGCTTGTCAAGCATAGAAAAGATATGATTCCAAAGAATGGGTAAAAATAAGTTCAACATTGTAAAATAAGCAATATTTTCGTATTTATTTATTGCATATTTAGACATGGCTTGAAAATGCAATATTTAAAATCGTTGTTTTTAATCGTTTGATGAAAGTATGATATTAAGAAATACAAGTATAAAATTATCTTCCCTATATAATAAAAACTCAAGATCTATCTATACTGCATTTGTCCAATATTGTATTCATTCTTTAAAAAGTCAGTTATCTATATTTTTCTTTTGTACAACTCCACCAACCACCACCAGATTGAAAAATGTAAAAAAGTTTTTTTTTATTATTTTTTTATTTATTTCTCAGTATCACATTAAAAAAAAACTGGAAAAAATTTGTTACTTCCACAAAACATTTAATGAATTACTTTCAACGTCTGTATAAAAATTTTTTGGTTCTATATATATAATAACATTTAAGTTCACGAAAATATAAGCGTTCCCTTAAAAAATTCCAAATTTTCTTGGGTATTTTTGCTTCTTAATATCCAGAGTTGGCAATCAAATATAAAATTTATAATTCTATTGACAACATAAAGAGAAGTATTGTATTGAAATTTAAAATGAAAAAGTGCAAAAGACTTTCTATTTTTCTGGAAAACCCGGGTTTCATGGTTAGGTAAATTACATCAAAAAACCGGTTAACCTGTTTAGTTTTTAACCGGTTTATAAGCCATAATCGTTAACTTCCGAAATAATTAGTGCTGAAATAGTAAATAATAGTAATAAAATTAAATAATAATTAAATTTGCCTCATATAAAATATGGTATGAGTTTATTCTTTTTCATATTATCATTCATTTTAATCATATTAAAAATATTTGTATTATTTACTCAAGAGCTATACAAGATTGCACAAATTCTTGTTTCTCTCAAAGTGTATCCTCAAGCAACATATATATTATTTTCTATAAAATTTCTTTCATACTTAACAAACCTTTAGGCTGTTTGTATTTGCCCTAAAAAAATATATTTTTAGGTAAAAAACAGAGTTTTACGCTCACACAAATAAAAAATTATAGATAAATCAAACGAATTATTTTGAAATAAAAAAAACTATTGAAAAATATTTCCAATCCCTTCTTTTCTAGGTCTCTTATTATCTGTAATAAAAGCCTAAGAAAATGCAAATTCAACTTAATGTATATATATCGATTTAAAATAATCGATCTCCCCACCCCCCCAAAAAATAGAGACGCATTTTTGCCGCATTGTCGTCATCGTAACCAAGGCGACATTTCCATGGTTACGCTCGCAGGATGACTTATATTTAGCTCACATTCCTCTACTAAGAACCATGGTAATATGACGCCTCAAGTCTATCCAAAAAATTATTAGTTCGAATTTTCAAGTCTCATTTCCTGCTAGAATTCTTGATGTTTATTGGAAGCAAATATATAATTAATTTAAATGTAATAAATGAATTAGCTATTTATGCTAGGGTGTTGAAGGTGGTGAGAGGAAAAGTTCTTGACAATAAGATTTTCGTTACTAATCTGATTCTCTAATATTTAAATGTCTGCACAATCGAGTCTTTTTTATTCATAAATGACTCTTTTTAAATTGATAAAACATGAAAAGGAGAAAGGACAAAACTAAAAAAATATGAACACTTCTTTTTAAAAAAATTTAATCACCACAAAATCTAGATATATATTATAAATGCGAAAGTTTGTGAGGATGTTTGTCCGTCTTTCACGCAAAAACAACTGAATGGATTTTAATGAAACTTTACAGTAATATAGCTTACACATCAGAATAACACATAGGCTATAATTTATAGCATAGGCTATAATTTATAAAGATATTGTGTGAAATATCCCAAATATAACGATATTTGTCAAGTAAGTAGGAAAAAATTCTGCCATCTGCAAGCAATTCTGGCGTACGCTGCGAAAAAGCCCACGACAGTATATATCTATATTTTATTTGTGAAGAAACACTTTTCGTTTTGGCTACGCAAGGCGCTCGCTTCTAATTAATTCCTGTGATCAGCATAATCCCTAATTTTTTTTTTTATTTCAGAATAAAACTAGGTTTTGAAGGAAGGGGTTGTTATAAGTCTCTCTTTATTTGAATGGGTTTTTTTTTTTATGATTTTACTATGCACATTTGGTAGTAAGAAATTGATCTTTTTTCAAAATAAATGCTTTTATCGGTTCTAGTACTTAAAGTAAATAAACTTTCTCTTTCACACTACATCATTTGGACAAATTTTCAAAATTTGTTTGTGGTTAGTAGTTAATTATAACGCTATAATTTTAATTGAATAGGAAGATATTGCATTTATAAGTATAAAAATAATTATAACTATTGTACTGTATTTTTTGGAGTGAGTGAATATTAACGTCATACTGTTCAGCTACACGAGGGCTTTTGGCGACGGACCACGTAATTTTGAACTATGGTCAAGCGACGTGGACGACACCTGAGCTGGAACCCCCTTCTCCTAACTACCACACCACACCAACTTAGAAGGAATATCCTTCCAATACTAAGCAGGAATATTCTTTGAAATCCACTCTTCCAAGATATATGGCAGCACGGGTTCTATGATGAGTATTTTAGCGGGGAAGGCGAATAGTTTTGTAGCAGATATTGCGTTTTCAGCTGACGGCGTTTTCAGCGCATTGCAAAGATTATTATTTTTGTCCCGAATAAATAGTTTATGTCAAAATTTAAGTGTCTTATGTTTTTGTATGTTAATGAAGACCTTAGAAAACGCTTTGACTATTTATTTTAAGTGAGCAGTGTATATAATTAATTTTACAGTGGAATATCTTTAATTAATTTATTAGCTCTAACGGATTAAATTTCCCAAAGTGGAGTATTTTGTTTATGTATATCCCTTAATTTTCAATGTAGTGATCCAAAAAAAATTATTGTATGAAAAAACTGCAGTAAATCATTATGCGATATATAAAGTATTAACGTGCATCGCTCCCCTACACGGCGGATCTTACAAAGCTCTAATAAAGTTCGAGCTATGAAAGTAGCTAGACATTTGCCAACTTGACTCTATTGTTAATATTTCGCTATGTTTTTCATTGAATCGCCATTATAATTTAAGAAACGGCGTTGCTTGAGAATATTACAATTTTAACATAAAATAAATACAACATAAAGTAATATTAATGTATTACACTTTCAGATATATAAATTATTTACACTATTTTAAGCGTTCATTACAAAAAACTTTTAACAATGTGTTACTTTTGCTGAGCAGAGATCAGCTTAGGGAGGTATTTTCAAAAATCGACCCTCAAGAGTTTTACGGTCAGTTATAAATAATAATAAAAAAAATCCTTTTTATCTGCTATTAAATCTACATACTTAAAATTTAACAAAGGTGGTTTTTTTCTTTCTTTTTTTTGTTCAGCTGAGATATGCAAAAATCTTTTTTGTTTAATTTGCAATTCACGTAAAATTAACTCATTAAAAACTTCTTTATCCTTCAATCTGTGTTGTTTAATTTTTCAGTTCACCCGTGCGAAGAACGGGTATACCAGCTAGTATCCATATATAGCCCATGTCCTTCGTTCTACGAATGAAGAACCTTTTAAACATAGAAAGGTAACAATTATCGAGAATGAAGACAAATTTATTATTAGAAACTACTTTTATAATATCTAGTAAATATTTCTTTGTAAAAGCATAAGAATAGTATGGTATTAATAATTCGAAAAATCAGTGGCGCACAGAAGAATTTTTCAAGGGGGAGGGCAGGGGTAGCTCTAGGGCCGGACAAATCGGATCCCTGCCCGGGGCAGCAAATTTTAAGGGCGGCATTTGGGTCGAATTTGAAAAAATATTTTTTTTTGTTACAAAATTTTTTATATATTTTCTGAATATTATTGTTTGGGAATTTTTGGTATTTCATATTAAACGTATCTTATTTCCTTATTTTGTACCATATATGTTTAATATCAGTTTTTTTTATGTTGAAATTTTCGAAGCGGGAGTATATGTTAAATGATGAAATATATATGTTAACATATCTTTCGCAAGTAACTTTCTCCCCATCCAGGTGTGGGATCACAATGGACATTCTTTGCACCCATACGATGTCCGGTGTCAGCTATCCATAAGAGGACAACGGTAATAAGAGTTTTTGGTAGATAGGGAGTCACAGGAGATATTTTATTTTAGTTTTGTGTGTAGTTACTACAAGTTAAAATAAACGCTTGTGACTCTTACCATCAGCAGACTATCTCGAAACAATTGGCTCGCTGAAAAGGGCGATTCCTTCTCTTACATTTTACTCGGTTTAAATAATAACAAGTAATTATTATGTCCTTAATTTCGAATGGTTTTGTATTTTTAAAGACCTAAAATTATATATATGTGCTGACTGTTTGTTCGAAAGAATTATTCAAGTTTTATAGGTGTTTCTATATGTGAACAATTTATCTTTTTTAATTATAATTTTTGGCTTTAGAGAGAGGGGGAGCATTTTTCATTTTTGTCCAGGGCGGTAAATCTACTAGAAAAGGCCCTGGGGAGGGGGGGGGGGGGGCGGCGGAGGGCCATCATTCTCGTATCACGCTCCAATACGCCGCCCAACATATTCTTTTGATTTTGGCGATTTTCGGGAACAAAAACCAGTAAAAAATTAATTACTGAATAAGTAATTAGCATTAATCAATAAAAAATTAATTATTGATAACAAATACTTAACTAAATGTTACGTACTACATATATAGGATTATAATCAACCGAAAACAAATCAAAGGCTTTGAAGGAGGCGCACTCAAGGGGTCCGGAACCGGGGACCTCGTGTGTGCGCCACTGATGAGAATGAAACACTGAATTGAATATATAAGCAAAACTAAGGAAGACAGCTATATATTCGGGAGTGAAGGGGAAATTTAAATTGGCATAATGAGATAGAATTTATTCTCGAAGAGAGAACATTATATTCTGATCTAATGGTAAATAAAAACCAGCTCTATGGAAAATATAAAAAAAAAAATCAAACATTGAAATTCTAAAGCGTGTGATTTAAGCATATATAAGCAATAGTAGAATTCCCACATATTTTCTTAGTACGTAAATTTTTATAAATATATTATTTCGAAAGAGTTTTATAAAACTTTTCCCAGAAAATTGAAAAAATTAATCTTTTATGATTTTATTCGAATAAATTCATAAATTTAAAATATTTCTAGATAAAAAAAAAATTAAGTGACTTCTAATGGAAATCATACGCTGAGAATAAATATATATTTATATTATTATATATGCTTATTTTTTATTACATGAAGATAATTTAGCTACATATAAATAATGATCTTCGTATAATTGAGAATTATAGAGCTATATTCACATTATTTCAATACTGCAACTTCATTATTATTGCAGGCTTTTTTTCTATTTTGCAGACACTCAATACAAATTAATTCCCCGCCTACTCAGAAAATCTTGTTTACTGGATCTTGTTACCCGATCGATATGACGGCACGTGGCAGTCAAAAATCAATACTCCCAGACGTTTGACCTGTTGCTATGGTTACTACTTAATCCACATCCCTGGTTCTTGAAGTCTGTCCTCCCGAGGATGATGTGTATCTCGATTCAAAATGGTGATTGAAAGGACAAGAAAGTGAACAAACTGAAGAATAGGCTCTGAATGAGATATTTTTTTATATGTATTTCTCCCTTCCGAATGAAACTTAAGCAAAATGAAACCTAAAGTTAATCTTATTCAGAAGACAATTTTACTTTTAAGTATTAATAAACAGAAATAGAATGCTGCTAATAAACCGTTCATCAATTTGTTTAAAAATGGCAGCTTAGTTGGAAGAAAGTTTAGTAAAAAGGATGATAAAGTTTTTTTTTTTTTTTTTTTTGTATTAAGATAATTCTGTATAAATATTAAGAAATTTTTCTCGTTTGTTTTTATCATTGGGAATTTTACTATTATTCTTATATATATATATAAGATGGTTCCCATATATAGAGAGAGGAACAAATATTTCGATTTCACTCGGGAAAAAAATTTGGAAAAGCTTAAAGAATTCAAAAATTGACAAAATATATACAAAGACTGGATGTCTAGTTATCAATAATTGTATTTTGAAGTGAAATCTCTATTGTTTTTTCCTTTTGTTTTCATTAATTCTTAATGGAAATTTCTGAGTTTATTTGATAATTGTAAAATGCATTCGAATTAAATATATCCTAAAGATTGTAAAAATATATTAATCAAAGAAATTTCTGAGAAAATAAATATGGATTTTTTTTTTCTCTTTAAGAGTAAAAAGATATATAAAAAAAGAATGGAAACCATAATTTATTTATTAAAAGTTGGAAGATATAAATGAAATGAACGAGTTTTTAAAAAATGTACATTTAGGCTCTTTAAATACCTTACATACTTTTTTAAACAGCAGGAGATATTAAGAATACTAGAATGATCAGTTTTCTTGGAAATTTCTATAAAGATAGAATAAAGAATTTAGTGTTTTTTACCCCTTCTCTTTGCTGATATAGAGAAGAATAATTTTTAAAACCTAAGGAAAAAATTCAAAAAATCTTAATGAATATTTTTTTTTTCTTATAAAAATCAGGTAATAAAAACTTATATAATTTGTAGTTATAAGTTTTAATTAAAATAAACTAATACGCGCACGAAAAAATTTTAAATTTTTTAAAGAAAGTAAGTTGTTTTAAAACTATTTTAGAACATCACAAACGTGATCCCTTTTATAGAAATACTTCGAAATTGGATATCTGAAAGAGGTGCACACAATTCAAGAAATTAACTTCTTTATGTGAAAAGCTATCATTATATATAAAAAAATGGTCGTAAAGAGAATTACTGTATATGTGACTAATAAACTATTTGAATGAAAATAAATTCTCCTAAACTGTAAACTAAATGATGACATTAACTTATGCAATATTTAACTTTTTCATGAATCAATGAAAAATTTTAATTAGCTTCAAAACTTAAACTCAGTTATAATATTAATAATAAAATTAATATAATTGGTTATTTTGAAAAATATGTGTGAACAAAATATAGCATTACTTTTAAAAATATGCACAATTTTTCTAATGTACTAACTTACCGAAAATTTTGAAAATCTAAATAAAGATCTAATCAGAATTTTAAAGAAATCTGCCTTTTCTTCATAATAATATTGATTGATACATTCCATGAAAATCAAATAGTAATATTGATAGTTGGAAAAAAAAATTGTGTGTGTGTGTTGTGTGTGTGTGTGTTGTGTTGTGTGTGTGTGTGTGAATCAAGAAATACGTTCAAAAAATTATTAGATTTACATGTTTTAATGTAAATAAACATTTTTTCCAATTTTTTTAAAACTGATAATAAAAAATTTTAATGTCTTGGACAGGGACGTCTTAAGGCATGAGCCAACTGGGCACGGGCCCAGGGTCTCACCCTCGGTGGGGACCTAGTTTTTCGTTCGCTGCTCAGTCTTAATTAGATCATGATCCGGATAATTTTGATGGTCAAATATTCATCTGCTTTTCCTTATTGTTATCAATTAATCATCCATAATGGGGATAAAATATATTTTTCGAGAGGTTTTAGCTACTTATGATCAACTAGCTGCATGGCCCGGCGTTGCACGGGCTTTCTCTTTCCCTCATGACGCCAGCAATTATGTGTGTGTGTTTGTACGAGCACAATGTGAGTGATTTCCAAAATTATTTCATTAAATTTCCCTTTTTCGAAATTTGTTCCATATATTTTCGATTTAAGATAGGTTTCTTTTCCCTCTCTCTAGCCCGGCATAACACAGGTTTTTTTTAGTGTAAAATTATTGTTCCCCCTCTTCCCCTCTCCCTCACAGATAAAATATAGCTTCAAATTTCGATGTATGACTTATAAAAAACAATATTGCGTTAGTTAAAAATTTCTTAATGTGAAGCAATAAAAAGAAAACGATTTTGATGTGCTAAGAGTAAAACACAAAAAACTTTCATCATTTTTTTAATAAAAGTTAGTTTCTAAGAAACTAAAATAAATTTCAGATTTTCATGAATCAATCAATCCTTACGTATAGTTAGCTTAAAAATGTCTCTAAAACGTATTTTTATCCAAAATAATAGGCGATGTACTTTTTAATTACAAATAATTAATTTAGTAACGAAATAATAGAAATAATCCTTTTAAAAAACATTATGTATTAATTAAAATCCATTTTCTATAAATAATAAATAAAAGAAAAATTTACAGATAGCTGTTGAAAGGACTGCTTTTTTTTAATTAATGCTTGAATAAACATTTATATATATATAAGTTATAAAAAACAGTATGGGGGGGAAAGCCTAGATATATATTTACACACACATGCACTGAAAAAACATTCAACAAGAAAAAAAAAACTATCTGATAAAAACATTTTGATATTTTATTTTAATTTCATAATGTTTCCTTCCACTGTCATTGTTACAAATTTTGTGTAATGAACGCTTAAAATAGTGTAAATAATTTATATCTGGAAGAGTAATACATTAATGTTACTTTTTGTTGTATTTATTTTTTGTTAAAATCTTGCCACCACCTCTCCCTTCGAAATCTAGTTTTATTATGGGAAAAAAAAAGTGAGTACACTGATGAACGGAATATATTAAAAGTGAGCACGCACTGAGACAGGGCGTAGACAAAACAAAAGGGAAACCTTTGCTTCACACAAAAAAGATAGATGTATGCTGCCACGGGCTTTTTTGCAGATGGCAGAATTTTTTCCTACTTTCTTGACAATTATCATTATATTTTGGAAACTTCACACTATAAATTATAGCCTATGTGTTTTTCTGATGTATAAGCTATATTATTGTATAGTTTCTTTAAAATCCATTCAGTTGTTTTTCCGTGAAAGACTACCAAACATCCAAACATACTTTCACATTTATAATATATATCTTGATATCTTGATTAATTTATAAAAGAACTTTGAAATTGTTCATTTTTCACTTTGTTTATCATTAATTATTTTATAGAACAAACTAGTTATTTCATAAAATAACTAGGTAAAGTATGAAATTTTTCACCTATTATACACTTTAACTGACTTGTTTAGTTATTTCATGGTTTAGTTTCATTTTTAGTTATTTTAATACCTGGTTATTCTGTGAAATAATTGAATTACATACTTTAACTGTAAAATATATAAAGGGTATAATTCATAATTGTTTTCGCTTTATGGGTATGTAAACAAAAATTTTAAGAGATCATTGAACTAAAAAATTCAGAGAATAGTTCATTTTTGTTTGTTTGAAGAAACAATTCCTTTAATGAAGTTTACAAATTAAAAAAATGATTGCCTTCAAATTACTGTTCAATGTGGCTGTAACTTGAATTCTGGACACAAAAGTGTATACATCTTAAATTTATATTTTTAAAGATGAAGTTTCAAAATGACTTTAAAGAAAATAGCTGGCAAAATTAAAGTATACAATTTGATCTAATCACATAGTTGTAAAATGTTTAAAAATTGGGCAAAAAAGGGTCTTTTAACTGAGCACACTGTACAACAGATTTCTTTGCGTATGTCTAAATTACTATTTTTCTTCTTTTTTTCTTTCTTCAGAAAAGGGATAATGCATACAAATTACAATGGAAAAAAAGACATCATTTGTAGTTTTATTTTCTACCAAAAAGTTTCTTACAAATTATAATAAATATAATTTTCATACATTATACTAATACAAGATTGCAGACAAGAAAATCAGGTAGGTACAATATGCCCCTGAGAAGGATAGCAATACACAAATATATATTTTTAATACCATTTGCAAGGGGGTGCACACCAGTCATATATCAAGACCTTCATGATTCTTACATTTAACATAAAATTAGCATTACATATTGTTACGAATTTTGTGTAAATAGTGTAAGTAATTTGTATTTGAGTGTTTAATGCCTTTATATTACTCTATGTTATGTTTATTTCATGTTAAAATTGTACCATTCACAAGCAATGCCGCCCCTTATGTTATAATGACGATTCAATGAGAACTTGGTGAAATCTTGGCGGTAGAGCCAAGGCATCATTTTTGGCGACCAATTTTGCAGCCAATTTGGCGTCATTGGCGAACATGTTAGCGAGTTCGGAACCCTCTGGAATTTTCTAGAAAGTAGTGGATCTCTCCACTAGTGTCACGTTCAATGACACGAGCGGTTATATTTCTGGAAGTTTCTATCGCGCCTATAAATAAGATGCTCGCCGGTACGGCGATGAATCTGATTTCAACCAGCGATGAGTGAACATTGTTTTGACTAGCGATTAGCTCGGCTGTGCTTGTAAATAATCTTTTACTTACGTATATTTTTAAACACTAAAGATTGTGTTTGATTGCTGTTGAAGGTATGAAGACCTTTAGAGATTTACTCTGTGTATATTGCTACTGAATCCTGTATTTAAAGGATTGGATTTTTGGTAATAAATTCGCATCGCTCTTAAAGAACTGTTTATTTTCTTTGGGATTGTTTTGCATAAAATCCTCGAATCCGGATCTACGTAACAATATATATATATATATTGGTTAGATTAAGACACATATTCATACATATATATATATTCACATTTTACAAATACAACAGGTACACAACTGTTACAATATAAACTGAAATTTAAATAATTCAGAAGTATGTCAATTTACTTATATTATAATAAAAGGAGATTCATCATGAAAATTATGAAAATTTGGATAAAAACAAAAAGAAAGTAAGTACAATTTATTCCAGCATGGTTCATCAGAAAATCAGCAATTACACATCAAGTTTTTTTTATGTGTAACATCTTTCCTCTCGTTTGCTGGATATTTGTTGGGAGCGATTTTGTGAAAAGGGACGGATGTGTGTAACAGGATGTGACGTAAGTGCGCGCTACTTGATTTGACCAATGAGAGTGCGCGGCTGTGTCTTTTCACTACCCTCGCGTGGGGGTCCAACTCTAGTAGCCATCAAGCACTCGAGTGCTTGACTCTAAATCCGTTAGTCATGATATTGGGGGACATAAGTGCGGCAGAATGCTAATTTGAAAATGGACAAACAGTGTGATTTCGGTGGTCGTATACATTTCTTCGAATCAAACGGTTAAAAAAAAATTAAAAAATTTCCTTCATTTTGTACTTTTACCATATAACGAAGGTGGTTCTGCTCTTTTAAAAAAATTATCACTCACTTCTCCTGATTTTGAGTGGTTATTTTAACTTTAACTTCAGTTTGCCAAAAGCTGAGCCGCTCATAGCTTTTATGAATGATGAACTCAAGCTCGAAATGAACACAAATTAGAATGTTTCGACTGCTAACAGTGGTACTGTTACTGACGCCGTTTTTCAACGGTTTTTAAATACTTTGAAATCACAAGTATATGTGTCGTATTTTAGTTATCATAAGTCTATTGTCTCCGCTCTTCCCCAAATTGAACAAGAATAATTATTTTTGATAAAATATTGCATTACTCCTTTTGTTAATTAAATACAATTCTCATTAAAGATGTAATTATTCGATAGAAAATTATTTCCAATCATACCCGCGCGCATGAT
>BMAV01004985.1:505226-535579 GCA_019973955.1 Trichonephila inaurata madagascariensis
CATCATAGGCGACTACTGTAAGACTCGTTCTTTTTTATTTTTTGTTCCTTTGAAATCCTCAAAGCACATGCAAATTCACCTACCAGGACAAACACATATACACATTGAACTTCTATCTTAGATTAGATATATTTACATCACATGATTACCAAGTTAAATGCCACAATATAAATTCGCATTAAAATAATTCAAAAGTGTGCTAGAGCTTATTTAATTTATGAAAAATTAGAATCATACCATGACAATTCAGATAAAAACTCAAAAATTCAAATACACAGGTACTTTTATATTTCTACAAACTGTCCAGTTTCCAATCATATATAAACTCTCTCTCTCTGATAATTTGCAAAATTGAAACATTGAGTGTGTTACAAATATGTTCCACTCTTTAGTAATAAGTACAGTGAGTGAATTACATTACATTATTTAACTACATAACAGCTTTTGGCAATGGACCTCGTTTCGCTATACTTGCAATGATATCAATACATGTATATCAAATAAATATACATGTATCAAATCAGTACACATGTACATATCAAACATGTATATAAATATCAATGCATGTATAATTCTTCAATAAAAGTGTTTGAGTGTAGGTTTTAACAAAGTACAAAATGTGTTTATATCATACATTAAAAAAAAATACATTAAAAATAATAACATATGCATTAATAAAATATACATTAAAAAAATAAAGGTAAAACGTACTTTTAAAAATATTTTTCATACTATTTTTATGTTATTAAAACTTCATTTCAAGTGTTGACCATAAGCCTTTTTCTCTTAATATCGTCACTGCTTAAAACTGTTTCTATCTTTTCTTTTACCTTGTTCGTCAAAGGATGTAGAAAAAGAGCCATATTATTTCATTTTTATGGAGCAGAGCTACTGTAGGATGCTTAAGAAGTTCTTTGCTGCATCCGTCCTTCTGATTAAAGTGAAGAATTATACAAGGGTAAAAAAATATAACAAACAACCTGATATTGTAAAATTTGTCAAATTACAGACACTTAAATGGGCTGGTAATCTGGTTAGAATGAATGAAGATCGTTGCTGCAAGAAAATCTGTCTGGCAAAGCCCATGGGAAATAGACCTCGGGCATACCCCCGTTAAAATGGATTGACTGTGTCGAAAAAGATCTAAATATTTTAAAGGTAAAAAACTAGAAAACAGATGCCAAAAGTAGAGATGCCTGGAGGAAACTTCTGGAGAAGGCCTGGGCCCACCACCCAGAGCTGTCGAGCCATTGAAGAAGAAACAAATATAAATGAAAAAAATAATATACTTTATCATTATATCCTTCTTATTGGAATTCAGAATATAGTCATGATAAAGAATTATCTTTAAACTCAAATTACATTAAAACAAGTTTTCCTTGAAGTCTGAACTGTCTGAATCTTAAAAACTGAATAACAAGTAATATTAACAGAAATTTTTTTTAATTCAATTCCTGCTTAGGTAAACAAAGAAAATTTTATTTCATAATTAATGAATTAATATTTGAAAAAAACTGTGTTAACATCAAGTGTTATCCACTACAAGTTTAAAAAAATTTATTTGAATTTGAATGGGTGAATAAAAAGTATTTTATTAACGATTGAAAATTTGAATAGTGAAATATATATATCAAAAATATGAAATATATATATATATATATATATATATATATATATATATAAGGAGAGAGTGAACTGGTAGAGAGAGGAATTGAATAAATATAATCACTAAATTGTGAATTCCCAGATTTTAGAATATGCAAGATAAATTTTTTGTACACATATTTTTTAGGTACTTAAATGTAAAAAAAAAAGTGTGCGTGTGCGCTTATGACCACACGATAGAAGTCATAACTTCAAATTTTGTAATGTTATTTCAGGGATTAGTTAGGTGAATAAAAAACAAGGGGATATTAGTATTGTCAAATAAAATTATTTAATCATATGCCTGTACTCAAAGTAATATTTTTTGCTAAGTATACATATTTGTGAATTAATTGTATTTTAAAAAGGAAACAAGAGGTTTATGGTAGCTGAAATAGGTTATAAATACTTTAGATTCAAAACTATTTAAATATCTAAAAAAAAAATCCGTCAAGCGTTATTCCGTACTTTGTCGTGCTTTCATTTGGATCATTTGACATAATTAAATTTAATTTTGATTTTAAAAAATCAACTAAAGGATTTGATTTGTCTTTTGAAAAATCTACATTAAAATCCCCACTTAAAATTATAGGTAATTTATTCAGAAGAGCCGATCCGGCTTTGTAAATTTTGGTTGCAATTTAACAATATTCAATTCTATCCATGAATTAATTTAAACAAAGGGATAGTAAGACAGGTAGTAGATTGGGAAGAGAGGAATCTAGGTCAAAACCGTTAAAAAGGGATTTAATCAGAATATTTATATCATATAATCTCTAGCTCTTGTGTGGCAGTTTTGTACAAGTATATCCGGTGCTGCTTCAAGGTAAGTCTTCTTAAGAAAATTTTGTTTTATTGTATTTAAATTATTTAATGTAACTTTTTTTTAATACCTTTATACTTAATTTTGTTATTTTGAATTTTTGTTTTAATTTTCTTTTTAGACTCAAAGTATATTTAAGTAATTATGTGATTAATAGAACTATTTGTTCATTGCTATTCTGATTCGCTTACAAAAATAGATTTTTATTCTTAAATTCACTGCAATATTGCTAATGATAATTATACTATTTACTTAGTTCTACAAGAAATTGTCCTTTTTCTACATTATCAGTTTAATTTTAGCGTAGGATTTCTCTTTCTCTAAGCCTATTTTTTTAAAAATATTACATGTTTAATTTTCATGCTTCTACTAAAATCATAAAGAATCCTGCCATTCATAGAAAAAGGTGAGGGGGGAGTCCCACTTAGATCGAAGCTATAGATAAGATATAACATTATAGGAACTTTCACGGTGTATGGGTGGGGGAGGGGTGACAGACCACAGCGTTTCATGTCATTTCGGAATAGCGGGGGGAGAAAACGTCCCTCCTTTGGTCATGTCTTTTTAGGGGTGTGTTTAGGGGAATGTGTGTCGCGGACGACCTTGAGCATGAGACGAAAAAAGCCGAAAGAGCGTTACATACCCGAGTGTGACGTTCATTCAAGTTCACTCTCCAGCAAAACGCGCGTAAAGAAGTTATCACTTCAATACTTTTTTAAACTTATTAATGAATTTTCAGCATTGACATAACAAGTGGAGCACTTTCTCTTATACATAAACACCATCCAAAGGATTCAAAATAAAACCCTTCGTTTTATTTCAGGAGCACTTTTCTTCACATGAATATGTATCCTCCACGAAGAACTCAAAATTGAACCATTCCATCCTTATATTGCCTCACTAGCTCAAATATTATATCAAAATATCCCAAATCATCAAAATCCAGCCATCAGTACTCAAAACTGCTATGTGTGAATCCCCCTCCCCCTACAAACTCCCGTATCAAGCTGTAAATTTGTAAAGGCTGTTCTAACATTGTGAAAGTTGAAGGGGAGGGACGGAATACTGCCCGCAAACGAAATTGTTTGGTTTATTTCGTTTTCGCCTCGCCTGGGGCATTCGCTTCACCTTTTCCCTACACACCACAACAGCTGTTGCATGTGACGCAATACTTGTTTCTCCTTTTTCGTCCGGCTCTTATTTGTTCCAGGTCCCCTTCCCAAAGCGGGGCTGCCATTCCTCTCACTCAGAAAAGTGCGGGATCACAGGCCAATAAGTGGACAAAAGGGATGAGATCAGTTTGAAAAGGAGAGAACGATTTGTGATAAGGTGTTTACCACAGCATCTCTCTCTTTTGGAGTGAAACACATTAGTCTGCGGAATCTACGGAAATTTCTGCGGGCATCTGGGTTTCAAGGAACCCTTAATCCCGTATCTGGCAAAGAGTCTGCTAGATGAAATAGCTGCACCATCATGGTGATGCGTTTGGAGTACTTAGTCTTTCCGGACTCTAACCTCCTGTCCTGGAATGAAGATGACTGTAAATTTTTTACCAAGCCCATTTTAAAAGAGGATAAGAAAAAAATTTTAAAAATACTTTAAAGGTGAAGAAAAATTAAAATATTAAACTACATTACAAATAAAACAAAAAGCTCTTTTAAGAGCTAAAAAATTTTACTTCAAGAAATCAGAAAAGTGGGTGGAGTTAAACTGTCCAATCGGGGTGTAGCAAGGAACCAATGATCAGGAAGTGCGGGGAAAATAGCATAACACCGAAGATAGATCCGTACAGTGAGAGGGAGCGTTCCTATTGGCCGAGCCAAAAGTTCAGCTAATAGGGTATAAGTAGTTTTAGGAAGATGGAGAACCAATCAGAGTGATTCTGCGATTCAACTGAGTTGGATCGCAGGGAGAATTTTGGAAAAAGAAAAAAATTAGTTAAAATCGGGGTTGACCAAGACATCTATTGGTCTTCTAACAGAGAAATGAGAAAAATAATTTGGAATATCTTGAATAGATGGGTTGTCATGCCCATCTACATTATTAAAGAAATTAGAAGCAAGTTTACGAATCGTTTGTCTTATAGTAGGAATTTTACATGCTGACCTTAGGCCAGCGTTTCTCATATACCAATGGGCATCGAGAATTTGTCTTAGAATTACGTTTTGAGAGCTTTCTAGGAGATTAATGTTGGTTCTTGCTGCATGGCTTCAGACTGGGGAAGCATAGGTGAGAAGGGGTTTTAGGATCAGAGAAAAAATGGCTGTAATGAAACTTTCATGCTAGAGGTGTTCTGCATGGCTATTGGACGAGCGGCGTCGGGCCAGTGGGCGGGGCTTCAAGGCTTGGATATTGGCTTCTGGAAGATTTTCTGGAGAAAGGAGTCCAGTGAAGAGAGTCATCCTATTGGTTGTTGGGAACAGAGGCGGCGTAAGGCGTGGGTGGTGTGGGCCACTGTCCACGGCCTCTGGTGCATAGGGCCTCGCGCCTCAAAGCCGAAATAAATTAAACGAAAAGTAAGAATAATCCAAAAGTGCACGCCACAGGGTTTTTTTTTAATTGATAAATTAGAAAATTCTAAACTCTATCAGTTTTTCACCATAAGATATCGAAAAATTGATATATAATTTTTTTAAAAAAAAGATATTCTATTTATCGGTGCATGAAAGCATATGAATAAATAATTCGTGAAAATATTGTTTTCCGTTATCTTTTAATAAAATTTCTTAACTTTGTCGTTTCCCCTCATATTTAGTCTGGCAACATTAGCTGGAGTTAAGCTGCTATCGCGGGGAGTCGTTGGTCAGAGACGGGGCATAACTCGGGACTTCCCATCATTAGAAAGCCAATTAAAGTATCGTATGCCCAGAGACGCAGCCTCGCTTCATGTTTCTATATCATATTATGAATTTTAAAAGTATTTTATGTGGGAATAAAAATAATAGTGGTACTGGACATTTTTCATAATTTATCAATCATATCAGACTTCGGCACTAAGAGAGATAAAGGTAGAAAATGGGAACCTGGTGCGGCAAAAAGAAAAAAAGCGGAAAGAGTCGTATACAACCAGGTTTAAACTTCAGGTATGATGAAATTTCTCCGTTAGACTGAATCTGGCAGTACAGAATCAAATTAATCGGTTTCTTCGACTTCTCAACAACATTTATCCGTATGCGAGTCTCCATTGAATTTGGAAGTTACTCCAGATCCACCAACTATTGATACCGAACGATGAAAGTCGGAAACAGAAATAGGATCAAACGCTTATCAGTCATAATCTCACGCTGAGATTTCTGCGTTCACGTTGAGTAACATAAGTCACAATCAAGAAGAAGAGATTGAGATTAGTTCTTCGCCTGTGAACAGAGATGTCAGTGAGGTTGTGAAACGAGTATTTTCTAGTTTTGACCCGGGATTGTGTACGTTTCTTATGACAGATGCTCACCAGTCATGATATAGTTCAAAATGATCCCACATAGCAGTTAAATAATAGTGATGAATATTATCCTAAAGATGATGATCATAGACACTTTTCCAATTTCTATTTCTCACGAAAACTAAATAACGGTGGAACTCAACGTCGTCACTGTGGTTGGTTTATTCAAATTCTAAGAATAAAGTTTTCTGTTATCCATGCAGACTATTTGGCAATTCACAAACTCAAATGGTACAGGAAAGGTGCGTGATTGGAAATACTTTAATATTTTACACAGGCAGGAGAATACTAAAGAACATATGGCCTATATGTTCCAATGGATAACATTAGAGATGGGTATAAAGCACAGAAAATCATTAGACCGAGAAAACGGAAAGCGAATTGAATCACAAAAGCATTGGTATAATTTCTTTGAGAGATTAATTGATGTCATAAATTTCTTAGTCTATCATAATCTGACGTTTAGAGGTTACAGAGAATCTCTCAAAACAGACAAAGACACTAAGAATTCTGGAAACTTCCTAGACTTATTTAAATTGGTATTTAAATATGATCCTACGTTACGGGAACACATAAATCCCATAGATAATAAACAACTTGCACACCATTATCTAAGCCACGATATTCAAAATGAATTGATCACAATCTTATCAAACACAGTTACCAGTGAAGTGATTGGTAGAATAAGAGGCAAAATATTATTCTTTTTTACTCGACTGCACTACACACTGTAGTAGAATTTAACAAATGTCGGTCATCTTAAGATATTGTAGTACATCAACTGGAAGTATAGAGGCAAACTTGATCGGATTTCTTGCTGTCACTGAAACGACTGGAGAATATTTGACCAATGCAATACTGGGAGAGCTAAAAAAGTGACTTAGATATTCAGAACTGTCGTGGACAAGGATACGACAATGGAGCCAATATGGTAAGCACATAAATAGTGGAGTTAAAACTTGAATATTAAATATAAATCCCAGGGCATTTTTCTCACCTTGCGGTTGTCATAGCTGGAATCTGTTATTGGTAGTCGCAGCTAATTCGTCAGTGGCAACGAAAACATTTTTTTGATTTCATTCAGAAGACTTTTTTTTTGCTGTTTTCGAGTTTCAGCAAACGCTGTAAAATTATCAAAGATAAATTAAAGCTTACTATTAAGCCTTTATCAGACACAAGGTGGGAAGGCTGAATAGAGGCGATGAAAGCTGCATTATTACAATTTGATGATGTTGTTGAATGCATAGAAAACTTTTGAAAAACCAAACGGAACAATCCGACATACTCAGTGACTGCGATTCCGTTTTAAATGAAATGTTCAGCTTTGAATTTATCGTATCATTACATGCACACATGGCATGAGTTATTAACGCCATAAGCAAATTATGATACCATAAGCAAATTATGGCAACCTGTACAAGCCCATTTATGCATTACTCTTGAACATTTGTGTACATTTTGTAGCTGGATCAAAGAGTATCGACAAACTGGATTCGGAAAATGCTTGTCTAATGCTCCTAAGTCAAGTAGTTATGATTTGCCAAAAAGATTTTAGAAATAAAAGGGTAGCCAAAAAGAAAACAATGTTTGATAATGAATGCGGCGATTAACCAGAGTCTGTCAAAAGCCGATATGAAACAGACTTTTTTAATACCATGGTTGATTCTGTGATAAGCAATATGAAAATTTTTCAACATTTTGAAAATTTTGGTTTTTTATGATTTAAGGAAGTCAAAAAATATTCCAAAAGAGCAAATACTGAAAAATTGCCAAGAGTTACATAGTCTTGCAAGTAAGTGAGAGCAGCGACTTCTAACCTTATGAATTATATGAAGAATTGCAAAATATGATCCCAAATTTACACATCATTACAGACGTGAAACATCTGCTCCAAAATGTCACAGAGAATGATTTGAAAGAAATTTTCCTAAATATTCACATTGTCTTTCGAATTTTACTAACAATACTTTAAGTACCGCTTATACTGAGAAGAACGTTTCAAAATCAAAGCTAATAAAAAATTATGTAAGAAATACAATGGGTCGGGAAAGACTTTTAGCTTTGGCAGTTTTATCTATTGAAGCAGATATTGCATCTAACATAAGATAAACTACGAACCAATCATTAATAATTTCAGCAAAACTTAAAGTAGAAAATTTCTGTTTCTTTAATTTTTTTTTTCATTATTTTTTAATGTGCTAAAGAAATATGAGTAAAAAGTTTGGTTTTTTTTTTTTAAGGAATAAAAATTGGTTTTTTATTTTATAACACCCCTTCTTACGCCATCAGAGGGCCTCACGAAATGTATCTTGCCCACATTAAGTTCAGGTCTCGAGCCGCCACTGGTTGGGAAGTGAGGATAATGGCTCAAAATGGCTCACGGGGTGGGGTGAGTGTATGTAATGTGTGGCGTAATGTCCAACAGGGGTGAAAAGGAAAAATATCTTAACAAGCAACTGGCGGGTTTGCGAGGCGGTCACTCTTCTCTGCATTAACCGCGCTCAGTGCAGTTTCAGAATGAACGAAATTGAGCCGGGCACTTATTGCGCTCTGCCAAGGAATTAGTTACTGAGAGATGCAAAATAATGAATAAGGAAGGTGTAAATAAATGATGATGGAAATAAATAAAAGAAATTTAACAATATTTATGTATTAATGACAAGGAGATTTAAGAATTTAAGTTAAAAATTAAGGAGGATTATACGAATCCAAGAGAGTTCTCCTGGGACGTTTCCTCTTGATATGAGCAGTATAGTTTTCTAAATTTTGCATATTACTATTTTCAGAGTTATTTAGAGAATTAAACCCCTTCCTGACTTTTCTCGAAATGAACTCGGGCAGGCGAAACTTACCGTTCCGGCTCATTCCGAGTGTAGCTCGGGCACTGTGAAAATTTAAACTGTGTACTCGGTCTTTCCCGAATTATTTCACATGTGTTTCTTAGGGGTTTGAATAATTGAAAAGTACCACTCGGTGGAGTTTTCTGCATAAAGAAAACTTTTTCTTCTGCTGCCCCCCCCCCCCCTCCCTTTACGCTTGTCTGAAAGACACTTTGTTGACCACCATCCCCCAATTGAGAAGAAATTTAATTCATCACGACAGTGTATTATTTGCTGCTTTAAGAGAGACAGTAAAGGGAAGAAGGTAAGAAGTGAAACAATATTTTGCTGAACAGATTGCGAAGTTGGGTTATGTGCAGTACCGAGTTTTTGAATTTATCATGCATGATCAAATTTGGATTAATAATTTCATAGTCATTTATGTAAATGCAAAAGGTGCGAATAAAATTTGTAATTCTAAATAAAAGCTAGGTAAATAAGCTTTATATTTATAGTTAGTGTGAATGGATTTCAAAGTCTAATGATTTCTGCCACACAGAAAGCCGACTTTACAGGTAAATTATTCCTTTATTTAAATAGATTTGTTTATACATTAATTTTTTGGAAATTTTGTTTGTGAATGGTGCTAAAACGTTTAAAAAGATATGTATGTTTGAAAATAAGCATAAAAAAATTGACGTTTTTTGATCCATAATCCGGAAATAAAATGAGCCTGGAAGGGGTTAAAAAAGTTAATGGATAATTTTTGAATGTGCTTTTTAAAAGAAGGTATTTTAATTGCTTTATTAATGTCGTCGTTCCTCAGGTACCTACAGGCAACGAGGATCATTGGTATTAAAGTATTTTGGAGCACTTCAAGTATTTTAACGTTAGTTTTAGCTGTATAACCCCATACTGGACATCCGTATGTTAAGATGGGACGCAAAACGACTGTATAGAGAAGCACTTTATTGTGTAAGTCTAAGTGAGAACTCCGGTTAATTAGGGGGAAGATTTTAAGCATTACTTTCCAGAATTTATCGCGTACATGTAAAATGAGTGTTTTCCAAGTTGAAATGCATTAGATTGAGTAAGAGAGTTTATATAGTCCATTGAGAAGTTGTTCAGCTTTAAAATCTTGCGAACTGTACTGTAAAATAATCGCTTGAGGTCCCCCGGAAGCGTATGCAATATAGTCCGTCACGTTGCCAGAAAGGTACTAATTGTGGAACATATGTGTTGTATCAGTGAGTTATATAAAGGGAGGTGATAATTTTGGAATATGTGTTGCAGCGAGTGAATCATAACTATACGAGATGGATATCTCTCCAAGTAAAGACATAGAACCGGTAAGTGATTGCATTGTGATATTTCTTGTGACATATAAAGCGAGTCAAGTAGATAAACAAGAAAAATAAATTTTAAAAGCACAACTTAAGTTTAAAAACAATAAAATGGTAAAAAATTAGTTTCAAATGCATGACAGCTGTTAATTTAAAAATATCATTCAACAGTGAGTAAAAAAATAAATGAGAACTATTTAATGTGTGTGATGAAACATTGATAATTTTGTCGAAGAACAATTAAATATTCAGGAAATTCAAGATGATTTTATAGTTGAATTAAAAATAGAAGATAAAAAATCTAACCCTCAATCGAAATCAAATGTAAGTTCTGACGGAATTTCATAAGAATCACATATATGTGGTCACGCTTCCGGAAATAACTTGCCGACATTTAGCTGAAACTTACATATGATTAGGCACCAGTTAATTATTTTTTTAAACTAAGTGTCCATAATAACTGTAATTTATCAAAATTTTAGATAAGATTATTTCAGTGGTAATTTGTTACTCTATGCAGTATTCCAGATTCTCATATTCTTCAAATAAATTATGATGGGAGAAACAGATTAAAAAAAGATAAAATACCTAAATTGAACGAGTTAATTAAATTTTTGGAAAAATATGTTAGAACCTGGCTTTCTTGCAAAATAGCAAAATTTCAGAGAATAAAGCTTTATATACCTTCTAACAATAAACACATTCATTAAAAATCTTAAATGCATTTTTTTGCCACGAAGATCACAATTTGTTAAAATGCTCTACATTCGTACAGTTAACTGTACAAAAAAAAAAAGAGTAAATTTTATGAAAAATACTTAACTGGTAAAACGCATCACACAGTGCCGGTTTATCCATTGAGAGTTTGGGGTGGGCGCCCAGGGTCCCGGGGCTTGGAAGGGCCCTGAACTTAACCAGGTTTTTTGGTAATAAATTTCGATCCACCAGCACCAAGAGGGCCTGTAGATCTTCTGCGCTTAGCTTAAATTGACACTGTGCAGATAGGATTCAATTTACAGTCTTCCATTTCCAGGAATTCTGTTTTCTAAAAGTCGTGATATTTTGGTTTCTGAGAATGCTAAATTTATTATACGTGGATAATGCAAGAGAATTATTTTCTCAACACATTTATTTAAAGACAAAAATGAATTTTCTTATACTATTCGCTAACTTATGCAATATCAACATTTTTTTGTAAATCGCTATTTTTTCGATAACTTATAAACGAAAAAAGAGAAAAGTAATGAAAAGAACGAAATAAAATACTTACTAATAAATATATATTCCCTTTCAAATAATATCTTGTAACTATAATATTAAAAAAAAAACTTAGTATGAAATAATCTATGTTGTGCATAATAAATCAGCTCTGAATAAATGTAATGTAGGAAAATTCAGTAAAACATTTGATTATTTCGAAAAATATGAGTGATTGTCCCCTTTAGAAAATAAGGTCATAGAGATAAAACAAATAATAGATATATAGGATAATAAGATATATGAAATTTCTAGATTAGTCCCTGCCTTAATATTGACTAGACATTTTGCATTGATTATACTAAAATGCGATTTTTTTTATAATTACAAATAATCATGAAAAGCTTCACATTTTAAAACTATGTATAATTTGATATTTATGTCTCAGATTTGAAAAAATAATGTAATTTACCTTCGCATTTAAATAATAATTCTTTACTTTGAAAAAAAAAAACTCTAAAAATTTTGATTAATAAAAATTTTTTTTAAATGAATTCGAGAAATCTTTGAACTACACTTGTAATTTTTCCACATAATATTGGCGTGTTAAAAAAAAATGCAGAATATGAGAAATGTAGTGCATTACTACGTGGAGTTTTCCCGTGAGGAGAAACAAATCACATATGGTTACTGCAAACCGGTTCTTCTCAAGGATACGACTTGGCAATTGACCTTTGGCTAGAAAAGAGGATTTAGCGGTGGAAAATCCCAGCCCTCGATATTGAAGATTTCCCAGAATTCCAAAATTTCAGAAATGAATTTGGAAAAGTGGAACAAGAAGCAAATGATTTATCAGGGCTCTCGTCTGAACAGGAAGCTGAACAAGCTCGCAGGCACCGCAAGAGAAAAATTATTTTCAATGAAAGTAAAGAAGTCGGCGAAGCTCATTTTTGAATGAAGAGGAAATTTCACACTGAATTCATTTTACGTCATAAGCGATAGGACATAATATACGGTAATTTGTCTTATCAGGCACACCTCAGAAAAATACTTTATGAAGGCATTAAGCTGTCTATAACGAAAATTACGTAGCCGATTTTGAAAAAAAAAGACTGACTACTTTTTACAAAGGGAATGCGTAATATTCTGTTCAGGGGTGTAGCATGGGCTTTCGTCGCCTGGGGCTGACAGGAAATTTGTCGCCTCTCTATTTTAATTATTAGTCAAGAAAATTAGTAAAAGTAAAAAAAAGCAGTTTAAATTTTTTTTATTGATTAAAAATGCACTTTTCGTGTTTTTTTTCAGAGCAAAATCTTTTATACAATTGTCAATATAAATATGTATGTCATGTTCAATTGCCATAATAGCTAGATTTGTTAGCCTTAACGTGGACATAGTCGATCTGAGATAATTTTTGATTAATTTTAGCTTAGAGAAGCTTCTCTCGCAATCGACATTACTGATGGCAGATGTTAAAAAAATTCTCAAGATTATGACGATGTTTGTGACGGGCTCACGCGTCTTTTCTGTAACATAACATCTGGGTTCTTTGACGGCCAAGATTAATGGCAAATCTTTTCCAACCCAAATCCAAGAAGTAAAATGCAATTGTGAAATGCAAATAAGATAGCTTTTAAAAGAACAGAAGTTTCAATAAGCAGGATGGCAATTTAGGGGAAAGTCATGTTAGGAAGAGATACGAGTGTGAATTGACAGCCTTCATAAAGTTACCGATATAATCAGCCACATTGATACAAGGTGCATACCATTGCACACTCGCCCAGGTGCTTCGTACGTGATAGAACCTTAGCTTGAATTAAGGTAGGACTGATTCTTTGATATTAGGACTTGTAATATTATCAGAATTGAAAGTAGGCGGATAATATAATTATTTAGATAAGTGGTCTAAGTTACCCGATCCAATTTAACTATTGCTGTGTGTTTGGTTTATTAGATTCTTCTCATTATTAAAATTTATCTAAATTATTAGAGATTTAAGTTATATTCTTAATGAAGTCATATTAAGAATTTTAAAATGTCGATTCATTTCGAGAATCCCACACCTCTAATTCACGTTGACAATCAAGGATATGGTCACCATAGAACGACCATATCACAACACTGGCATCTTGTGTACTAATGAATATTCATTGAACAATTTGAATCTATTTATTTGTTTCAAAGTAATGGGCTATCGAGGTTGATATACATAAAAAACATCTCCAAGAAACATACCTGTACGCACATGCAATGATTCCTCAGTTTCAGGTTTTAAATCAATAAGTAAGTATCCGTACGGTTTTGATGTGGCCTCTGCGCGTAACATTCTTGAAAAAATTTCACTTTACGAATTTATAATTGGCGACCGAAATGTGTAATTTTGGATTGATCTCTTCGATTCTTAAATAATACAAGATCATGAGCGCGTTTAAGGAAATTTCTCTAATTTCTTTCCCTTTATGAAAAATATTCTGTACCACAAAAATTATATTTAAATTTCTGTGATGCGAAAATTTTACAAATAGTTTTGTTAATTGGAGATAATTTCCTAACTCACCCATAAGATTGTCTATAACAGGGGTGTCGAACACGTGGCCCGCATGTGGCCCTCCAGTACGCAAGTTGTGGCCCGCCGACTCTTTTAAAAAAATTTTAAATATCAGATTTTTAAATTTTTTTCATTTTGAAATTTATTTGAGGGGAAATTTATATTTATATATATCTACAATGTATTTGCCTGTTACCTGTTCTTGTTTTAAAATCCTTTTTGATAATAGAAATGTCCTTCAGATTAAAATAGATTTATATTTTATCAAACAGTTGCATTTGATTTTACTATAGTAAATTACTTTTTTTAATAAATTTCGAATTGCATTATGCATATCCTTTACTATGGATGGTACATGATTCTCTGTGTGTGTGACTTTCGTTTCTCCTCCTCCTTTTCTGTTTGGAGTGCCCAAAAAGCAAGATACAGTTAGAGATGTTTTTTAAAATTAAAAAAAATATTCAGGACAGTTAAGATAAAGGACAATGTATACTTAATCGTTTGCGAACGACAGCACTATCAAATTTCAACAATGAGTAACGAAAGATCAATTCAATAGGAACACCGTAATTTTCAAGAAAATGGCAACTGTAATATTTCAATTATTTGATCATTGCATTATTATATTATATTATATAAACATTATTATATTATCCATGTCTGTATACATGAAAAATAATGAAAACAATAATAATTATTTCTGTTTTAAATTTTTACTCCAATTAATTTTTTTTTCCAAATCCGATATAACTGTACATAATTTTATGTGCGGCCCGCGAGATTATGTTTTTTCCGAAGTGGCCCGCAAGATTATTTGAGTTGGACACCTGTGGTCTATAACAATTAACGCATTCGAATACTGGTGCAAATTAGATGGAATACCTTCATGAAAGGAGATATTCGACATTTCTTCATACAACGTTTTGTAAACTCCACAACTCCAAACTATTTTTTTAAGAAAAGGTTTAATCATTTTATTTTCGATTAATTTTTTAACGAACTGACTTTTACCGCTACCAGATGGCCCAGCCAAGATTAAAGTAAATGAATGAACTAATTTGAGAGAATCCATGATTAAACTAAATAACTTTTATGAATGATGTTGCTATTTATACTACGAGTCACTTAATTCTATAAATTTTATTTCTGGGTGATAATGAAAGGAAAATTCATAAATTCTTTCCCCGTCCGTAATCACATCATATTGTATCCTGCATTTTTCTGTCTTGATTCGTTACCAGATAAAAGGGAGATCTTGATATACATTCATTAGAATATTTGCTCATAGTATTGTAACAACGTGGCATTGATATGGTCCACTCCCCTCTATACATGTCTAGTTTGATGGGTTAAAGCAGGTAGGATTGGAGACAGAGCACGCGGCTTTGGGAGCCATTGTTCATTGTTTGGATTTTGGTCCTCGACGTCAGTGGGTCTGTAGTCTTAATGGGCTGGATGAAGCCCCACTGTTTATTCTTTGATCGAGAGTTCGTCTGACTCGACCCATTGGAGCCTCAACACCGGCGGCCGGTAAGGGGGGGGGGCGGGGGTTGGGTGGACCTTGTGTCGCCAGTGAGTGTGAGAAGGATCAGAGAGCTATTGTTAGATTCGCGCCAATAGGGACGCTAATGAGTGTGCAGGCCGTGTGCAGATTTCTGCTGGGCCGGCCAATGAGAAATGACGAGGGGTGTGTAGTGGACCCACCCCTGGAGTTTAAAAGCGGTTGGTGGGAGATATCCAATCCAGTCCGCTCTATCTAATCTATGTACTGCGCTTGATCGTGACAGAGTAGCAGAACACAAAATTTGTTTGCTGATTTAGTGGTGTGGGCGTGGGTAGCAACGTTCTAAAATTTGTACTGCTTCATTATGTCTACTTGTAATATTTGTGGAAAATATTTAACTTAAACTTAAAACTAAACTTAGCTAACTTAAAACGCCATACATTACAAGTTCACAAAAAGAATGATATCTTTCAATGTGCGGACTGTAGAAAAAATTCGTTCGACAAAGTGATTTAAAAAGACACAGTGACTCTGTGCATTCAACAGAGAAAATTGTATGCGAGTTTTGCGGCACACCATTTACCCGTAAAGACAACTTATTGCACCATTTGAACAATAGGAATTGCGAAAGAAAGTTGGAGAAAGAAGCGGGAAAAAGAAAGAGAGTGGATTTGACTGTTTCAAGTAAGAAAAAGAAAACACAGTTGTCCACATCTGCTGAAAATTCTGCTGCTACCCCTAAAAATTCTACGACTGTTCCAGAGCATTCTGCTGTTCCTGAAAACTCTACGGTCATTCCTGAAAATTCCGATGTTGTTCCTGAAAAAATCTTCTTACCACCAAAAGAGAGCGAGAGTGCTTTTCAAAAAGCATATAAAACTTTTGATCTTCCCAATAACGATAGTTCACTGGGGATAAAAGAGTTTCTACTCTTAAGAAAAGAAGAGACAATCTTTATTTTTCGCAATGAACTCAAAACTTACTAAGCCTTAAAAGTGAGTAAATGGGTTCATTGCATTTACTCGAAAGAGACAGATGCTGGAAAAATGATAAAGAACGTAGAATTCAAAACGCCAAATAATGAAGTGTATTACAGGAAACTAATCTCGTCAGACTTTATGACAACATGTCTGAGAAAACAGTGAAAGAAAGTGAGGATTTCGAGGGAAAAGACTCGGGCTGGACACTGGACGAAATCTTAAGACTCCAAGTCCACACAAAACGTTATTCTCTATTCAGAGGTTCATCACCCTTCATTGAGGTGCCAAAACAGATCGCTAAAACTAAGGCAATCATCAATGTCATCAATAAAAAGGACTCTTAGTGTTTCATGTGGTCTATTCTCGCAGCTCTCTACCCCAACACCAGCAACCCCAAGAAAACGTCAGACTATACTCCCCCACCTAAATAAGTTGAACTTTGATGGAATATCCTTTCCAACACCTCTTAACGAGGTGACAAAATTTTCAAAAATGAACGATATAGGAATAAACATTTATTCTTTTGAAGAAGATTTAAAAATATTTCCTCTCCTCATTAGTGATATAGTGTGCGAGAAACAGATTTGCTTTACGTAAAAAATGGAGAGTTTGGACATTATTGTTTCATTAAAAGCTTATCTCGACTTGTTTCGAAACAACTCTCAAAACATCAACATAAAACATTTATATGTAAAAGATGTTCAAGTGCTTTCCAAACAGAATACAAACTTCTTCAGCACAATTAGATGTGTATAGATAAAAGTCTTGCAACGGTAGTAATGCCGTCAGAAACAAGCAAGTTTTAAAATTTGAAAATTTTCAACATTGTTTAAAAATACCTTTTGTTGTGTATGCGGATTTCGAGTGTGTAACTAGGAAAACTGATACTTGCTGTTCTAATCCAAACTTTTCCTTTACTATATATATATATATATATATTATATATAATATTTATGAAAAACATGTCCCAATATTTTATCAGTTATCAAGGGGGGGCATTATAAGGATCCAGTAGTATATAGAGGTATTGATGCCCCAAAGATTTTTATTGAAAAGTTAGAAAAAGATGCATTAGAAATTGATAATATTTATAAAAAACCAAAACCATTATTATTACCTCTTACCGAATCAGAAAGCAATTGTATGATGATGCTAAAAATTGTTTGTTTGTGATCAAACCTTCCGCGAAAACAATATCAAGGTTAGGGATCATAATCATGTTACTCAAAAATTTAATGGCCCTTGTTGTAATAGTTGCAATTTAGCAATGAAACCCCCCCCCCCAAATTTTTGCCTGTTTTCTTCCATAATCTTTCTGGGTATGACGCCCATATTTTTATTAAGGAGTTAGGATATGATCAAAAACAAATTAATTTAATTCCGAACATTGAAGAAAAATATATTTCCTTCAGTAAAAATATTTCAAATGATTTTCAGTTAAGTTTTTTAGATTCTTTCAAATTCATGTATTCTAGTTTGGAAAATTTGATAAAAACACTTAAAAAAAAGATGAATTTAAATATATGAAACATTATTTTGATTCAGAAAAAAATAGATTTACTTTTAAGAAAAGGAGTTTTTCCGTATGATTATTTTGACAGCTTTGAAAAGTGTAGATTCTTGTTTACCACCTATTAGCAAATTTTACAATAAACTAAATGAAGAGGTTATAAGTGTAGAGGATTATAATCACGCATGTAAAGTGTTTAATGAATTTCATTTAAATAATCTTGGTGAATACTGTGATCTATATGTAAAAACAGATGTGATATGTTAACCGATCTCTTTCTCTCTCTCTCTCTCTTTGAAAACTTTCGAAAAATATGCATGCAAACTTATAAACTTGACCCCTGTTGGTATTTTACAACCCCAGCTTTATCATGGGATGCTATGTTATTACATACAAAAGTAGCTATCGAACTGTTCACAGATTATGACACGCTTCTTTTTATAGAAAAGGGTATAAGAGGAGGTATAAGTCAGTGTTGCAATCGTTATGCTATAGCTAACAACAAATATATGTCTAATTTTAACCCAGATGATGAGATAAAATATTTAATGCTCCTTGACGCAAATAGTTTGTACGGTTATGCAATGAGTAAATATCTACCCTTAAAAGATTTTGTTTGGAGTGATAACAATTTAACTGAACAGGATATTTTAAATTTATCAGATGAATCTGATGTAGGTTACATCTTGGAAGTAGATCTTAAATATCCTTCCGATTTGCACGACAAACATTCAGACTTTCCCCTTGCCCCTGAAAATAAGCCCCCACCTAATTGTAAAAAGAGCCTAGACTTTAACTACTTTGGAACCAAAAACAAAATATGTGTTCTCCATTATTCTAATTTAAAGCTATATTTAAAATTAGGGTTAGTCTGGAAAAAAATTAAAAAATTTTCAATCTCCTTGGCTTAAAAATTACATAGATTATGAAACTAAATTAAGAACTAAAGCTGTAAATGACTTTCAAAAGGATTATTACAAACTAATGAATAATAGCATATTCGGGAAAACGATGGAAAATGTAAGAATAGTAGATATACGTCTATGTGTTCAACAGAAGAGCAGGCTCGAAAGTTAATAGCGAAATCAAATTTTAATCGACGCACAATATTTTGTGAAAACATAATGGCCGTCCATCTAAAAAAAAAACCCAAATCAAATTTATGAAACCAATACCGGTAAGGAATGGTAATTTTAGACATATCAAAAGTTCTAATGTATTCTTTTCACTATGAGTACATGAAGCACCGTTATGACTCAAAAGTAAGGCTCATGTATACAGACACCGATTCTTTTATATATGAAATAAAAACTGATGGTTTTTATAGTGACAGGAAAGATTATATTAACTTATATGATACTTCAGACTATGATGAAAACAGCATTTATAGCTTACCTCTTGTTAACAAAAAAGTCATCGGGAAAATGAAGGATGAAAATAAGGGAAATATATTATGACAGAATATGTAGGATTAAAATCGAAAATGTATGCCTACAAAACAAACAAAAAGATTGAAAAGCGGTTAAAAGGAATTAAAAAACAAACTATAAAAAATATAATAACATTTGAGGACTACAAAGCCTGTCTTTTTAATGAAAAATTAAAATATGTTGACATGAACTTAATTAGATCCAAATTTCATTCAATAATGAAAAACAAACTTGCTCTGTCATATAAAGATGACAAAAGGTTTATTAATGGGGATGGGGCATTACTACTCTTGCCCATGGACATTGGTCATTGATGAATTTAGACCTATTCAATGAGCAGTAGGATATAAAATCCAATAATGTGATAAATTCACAATAATGTGATTTTTATAATGTAAATAAATGATTGTAATGTAAAACGGAATACAGAATGCTGTTTTTGTAAATAAACAACTTATTTTGTATCTTTACTGTACATGTGTAATCATTATATACTGAAAATAAATTTTACAAGTTGTTGTTCTCCTGTAATGTAAATATACAATTGTAATGTAAAACGCAATGCATGATGTTGATTTCTGAATAAACAATTTATTTTGTATCTTTACTGTGTATGTGTAATCATTATACTGAATTAAAATTTACAAATTATTAAAATAATATAAATTAAATATTTTTTTTTATTTCATTTTAATTAAGAAAATGATTAAAAAAAAATGTCGTCATCTGCTTCGCCTGCAAAATTAAATTCATGAGATTATAAACATAAGTTTTCTTCAGGTCTATATGCCTTCATAGGACATTGGTTAGCGTAATTGAAAAACTATTGTCCTATGGAGACATTTTGATCTGAGGCCGTGAGTTTGAATCTGGATTTATTATTATTTTTTTTATTTGAGCGTTATTTACTTCAATCATTTTAAAATCTATAATTAGTGTATATTTTAATCAATAGGTGGCGCCATGAGCACGTTTAACATTCCCATATTTCAATTTTTTGCATATTTTTTTTATAAAAACAACTCAACTTAGCAGTAGGAGAAAACAACTCAACTCGAATACCAAAACCATAGCAGGGGAAAACAACTCAACTCAGCAGCAGGAGGGAAACAACTCACCTCTGTACCGCTTGCGACCGTAGAATCTGCTTTTATTACCAATTCTCTTTGGTCCATAAAGGTTCGCCACCCCTGGACTAGAGGATCTCTACTTTATCTGAATACATTTCAGTAGTGAATGATATGACGATTCCTGGCGTGGGAACCAAGAGCTATGACGTAACTATGAATTTCTCGCCCCACAGCTGTGAATCGGTATCTTTGTCGATCACCACACGTGCATTTGCACCTGCAACTTTAAAATTATTGTGTGGTCCCGTCTTGGATCACCCCGGCAACTTTTGACACCATGAGGGACTCTTTTCCCGACTAGCCAAATGTAACTGGAAGCAAAAGATGCCGGCCGCCGATCCCCGAAGTGAGAGACAGCAAGGAGAGAGAACAGGGGATGATGAAAACCTTCGTTGAGAGCGAACCCCAAAGAAACTCCTCCCTCACAAACCACATCATTTGAACTTTAATAATCTCTTTCATAAGTTTAATAACATCAATGTATAATCTGTAAATAATAGCTGTGACATAAATAAACTAAATGTTTAAATTAATCAGTATCACGCTACCGTTTTTTATCTCAAACGTTACAATGAGGAGAATTAATTCCAAGAAAAGAAGATAAGATAGAGAATATACACATCTTAACAAGGTTTTATAAAATGCCAACAAATAGTAAAATTTTCTAAAATTCCGTCTAGATTGTTACATGTACTACATATTTTAAATGACTTTTTTAAATATATCAGGTTTATTTTCATTTCTTGCTTTTATTAACCGCACACACTATATCCAGACTTCAGAAGAATATTACACATGTACATTTCGGGTTTCTTCGTAAAAAGAAGGTGACGTTATTTGGCAAATATATCTAAAAATTAAAAATAGTTTGAAAGTATAGGTGCGCATAGTAACCAGAATATATGGTATACAGTAAACAATTTTTGAAAAACATTTAAAGACGTGACAATTGAATTATGAATTTTTCTTTCAATCACTGTATGAATCAATTTCTTCAGCAAACTTTTTTGCTTAAAGAAACAAATATGGTTCAAACAATTAACAAAAAAGATGTCATGTTTAAAGATTAATATTAAGAAAAATATATTTAATGTTTGAAAATTAGTTTAATGTGAAGTTAAGAAATAAAAATTTTTTACTCGATCTTTTATTTTTTGTCGAATTAATATCTAGAAAAGATTATTAATGCCTTTAGAGAAATTATGTTTTTCAATATAAATCTACATAGGTAAACTAATTTTTATCGAAAAACTTTCAACAATTTTTTTTATTTTATGTTGCTTTCAAAAAACAAATCTTAAGTTATGAGACATACATTGAGTAACGTTTATAAATTCTATTTTATAGATATATACAATTCAATTGAATACATTGTGTGATATTGTACAGTTATATTGTATGATATTTATATGTAAATGTTAACTACATAAAAAATATTTAACGATGTCAGTATTACAAAATCAGGTAAATAGCAACTTTGGTCTTTTATATATTTTAAGCAATATTTTTTTCTCTCTCCTGTAGTTCACATTTTACCTCATAATTTCATTTTAAAAAATTGCAATTTAATTATTTAAAAACCTCTGTTCATTATTTCTTTGCTAATATAGCAAAAATGTAGCCGAATAATACTCTCACTGCTCACTTTAATAGTTAATAAATCTAAATTTTGTTTACAGAAATTTTATAAATATTTTTCAGTTAAAATAATATTAAAAAAAAAGGAAGATTATTTCTCCCTCGCATTGCATATATTGTACTTCTTTAAAAACTGCAAATAACTACTGATATTTATGTAAGAAACTGGAAACTTTCCAATGGAACGATGGGACTTAAAGTTTTTTTCTAGTATGTCCTCTAAACACCATTACATAGTGTCGATTATAGGTCATTTCAGGCTCTGGGCGCAGAAGATCTACAGAGGCTCCTTGGCACTGGAGGATCGAAATTTATAACCAGAAAATCTGGTGAAGTCCAACTTATCCGAGCCCTTTTGGGCTCCAGGGTGACCGCTCCAAGCACCTATTAGGTGCTTGTTTAGTAGCACTCTAATAAAAACTCAGCATGTTGAGTTTTGAAAAAAAATTCATTCTTCAACTTTATCAATAACTACTGGAAATTTTATTATGCGTGTCCCTTCGACACCGTCAGCAGAGCAAATCAAAAAACGTCGTACAAAAATGCAACGTTTCACAAAAAAATACAGTTTCGTTACAGTTAAACATACATATAATCGATAGAGGTACACAAGTAAAAATAAAACTGAAATATAAATTATGAGGATCAGTTTAAAAATTAACAGTAATTAAGTGCATTTATGTATATAAAATATATATATATATAAGTTTAACATTCATTATTTAAGTTTAACATTTATTAGAATAGAATTAATTTGGATTATATCACACCTATTTCGCTGATTCTGAAATAGCCGACAGGTGCAGCCATCTAGTCAGGAAAAATCTCCACTAAAACTGTCCTTTACATTACTCCCTTGCCAGTAACAAAGTTGCGATACACAGAAAAATAATATGGCAAGGACAGTGTGTGTCGAGACTTATTGAACAAATTACAATTACAATCTTATTTTATACAACAACATTTTTAACGTTGAGCATTTATCTAAAGTTCTTAGACAATTCTAAGTCAAACATACACTGAATATATATGTTTTAACATCTTGTAGAATACACATTTACTTATATTATTTATGCACGCCACTCCAATCTATACATTTTTAAAATTCAACTTTTGGAAGTATAAGCAGAAACAAATAATTTCATTTTCATCATTGTACTTTAACAAGTTACCAAAACTTTCTAAGCAGTACACAAGATTTTCAAATTTTAGTATACTACATACATGGAAAAATCATACACACAAATAAAATACTATATATACCAATTATATTCAATGTTAAGTTATTATAGCACGATCATTTAACAAACATAAAAAAAATTAAGTCATCAATACATATTTAAGAAACAAAAACAGTAATTTTCAGAACTGTACTTTTAGCAACAATATTGGATTATATTTACATTAGAATTACTCTGTAATGATAACACATTAATTTTGTGTACTATTATGAAACATATATCAAAAAATTCAATAGTGTATTAAAAAAAATTCAATTTTCATATTTACATACACAATGTGGGTAATTTTATAATATACAGAAAACTTCTTATTTACCCGAAAGAATACCAGAAAACTTTAGTTTCAATTCACCACATAATTATAACTCAGTTAATCATTAATACAATCCATTTACCACAATTAAGCATTTTTATGCTAAACATTATCTATTTATGCACATATTATTTGATGCTAACACATATCTATTTATACACATAGAATTTTATGCTAAAACATTCTATTTATACACATATTATTTGATACTAATGCATATCTATAAAAAATTGATATCCTGAAAACTTTATGTTCATTATTAAATAACAATAGATAATTTTGTTCCAATACATACTGTTACATAGATCCGGATTCGTGGATTTTATGCAAAACAATCACAAAGAAAATAAACAGTTCTTCAAGAGTGATGCGAATTTATTAACAAAAATCCAATCCTTTAAATACTGGATTCAGCAGCAATATCCCCAGTAAATTTCCGAAGGTCTTCACACCTTCAACAGCAATCAAACACAATCACCAGTGTTTAAAAATACACGTATGTAAAAGATTATTCACAAGCATAGCCGAGCTAATCGCTAATCAAAACAATCCTCACTCTTCGCTGGTTAAAATCAGACACTAATCGCCGTACCGGTGAGCGTCTTTATTTATAGGCGCGACAGAAACTTCCAGAAATATAACCGCTCGTGTCATTGAACATGACACTAGTGGAGAGATCAACTATTTCCTAGAAGAATTCAGAGGGTTCCGAACTCGCCAGCATGATCGCCAATGACGCCATATTGGCCACCAACTTGGTCGTCAAAAATGATGCCAACTTGGCTCTACCGCCAAGATTTCGTCAAGTTCTCATTGAATCACCATTATAACGTAAGGGATGACATTGCTTGTGAGTAGCACAATCTTAACATGAAATAACTATAACACATAGAGTAATATAAATGCATTAAACACTCAAATACAAATTATTTACACTATTTATACAAAATTCGTAACAATACTTTCCAATGCAAAAATACATTATTCTTTAACACATTTAAGAGATGAGATGCCCCCACAATTTGTAAAACTAATGAGAAAATTACTGTCGACTATGTACTAACTACAGTTAATTAAAAAAAAAAGTAGTAATGAATAATTTTTTGACATAAAGTAGAACTTTTGTATAACATATTAATTCGAATGTGAGAATATCTATGAAAACACTTACATCATGCTCTTTAATTTCTTTTTTATTTTACAAGGATTTTGTTTGATTTAGATTCTCGCTGTTATGAATTTATAACCAATTCTACTTTTGTTTGCAAACTTACCAAAGTATGAGGTTATATCAGGATAGAATGGAAGAATAATTATTTAAATTTCTCAATATTAGCATGAAGATCATATATATAACCACTTAGAGTTAGTTTTTCGATTCTAAAATCCAGGAATAAACATACATTGTTATTTTATAAAAAAAATTACAACATTAAAAGTGTTAACTATAACTTTTTCACTATATGTACATGAATTGCATTACAAAAAAAAAAAATATTTAACCTATTAGATACATTTTTATAAATGGTGATTACAAATTTGCTAATTTTTAATAACTATTTAATAGCAATAAGTGAAAGGAATTTCAAACTTTAACACTTACATACATAATATTTGTTATTTAATTTGTTATTCTCTAAATCTTACTGGTTTTTTTTATCTTTCTGCCCCAGCTGGTAGTAGGTTGCTCATGAGGCAATGGGGAAAGTTCTTTCAAATTTCAAGTCATTTTTTTGTCCAACACTAGTTTGTTCATTTTGATTGTCCACTGTTAACAAATAGGCAGGTTTCTGTCTATCTACAGAGATATTAACTGCTTTGTCTTTGATTAGGATTGTGAAATATTTATCATACTTTTTTTGTACAGCATATGGTCCTTCATAAGGTGGTTCCAGTGCTTTTATTACTCTGTCGATACGAATAAACACATGGGAGCAGGATTTCAAATCTTTATGCACAAAGATGTTTTGCTTCCTGTTGCTAGAAAACTTCAGTGGCTTTAGCTCTGCCATGTGTTGCTGTAATTTGGCAACAAAATTTTGTGGATTCCCGTTAATAGTAGGGGGATCAAAAAATTCACCAGGTAATTTAATGGAAGTACCATAGCCCATCTGTGCAATTGTGTAACTAATGTCGGGTCTTATGGCAGCTCTTAAATCTAACTACACAGTGGGTAACGACTCTGTCCACCTAATATTGTTGTGAGCTTTTGTAGCACCTTTCAAGGTCCTATGCAAACGATTAACTTTCCCATTACATTTAGGGTGGTAAGATGTTGTGTGGGCTACTTTAGCACCACATATTGCAGCAATGCTTCTAAATAGTTCTGCCTCAAATTGTCGACATTGGTCTGTGACTAATTTGGCTGGTACTCCAAACCTACAAATCCAATGCTCATAAAATGCTCTCCCAACTATTTCAGCTGTTATTTCAGGTATAGGAATTGCTTCCATCCAGCAAGAGAATCGGTCAATGCAGGTTAAGCAATACTGCATCCCTTCTGAAGGTGGTAGTTTTCCAATGAGATTTATATGAACTACACTAAAAACCTTTCATCTGGTTGTTCGAATTCTCCTAATTTAGACTTTGTATGTCTGCTGACTTTACATTTTTGACATCTAATGCATGTGCCTTTGCCCATTCTTTAACTTGCTTTTTAATATCTGACCAGACATATTTTTCAGACATCAGTTTTACTGTGGATTTGATACCAGGGTGAGCTAAGCCATGAATTAGTTGGAACGTTTGATATCTAAATTTCTGGGGGATGCAAGGCCTAATTTTTGGCGTTGAGATGTCACACCAAAGTTTTTTCCCAGATAGCAATGTAGAAGGTTTAAATTTCAGAGAATTGCTTTGCAATAATTGTTGCAACTCTTTATCCCTAGTTTGCTCTTCTGCAATTGCATCAAAGTTGATTTCAGAAATAGATTCAATTCTGGATAAAGCATCTGCAACAACATTATCTTTACCCAATACATGTTGAATGTTACAACTAAATTCTGAAATGTATTGAAGTTGTCGTTGTTGTCTTGGTGATGCTTTTTTTTTTTTGCTTAAACGCAAAAGTCGGAGGCTTGTGGTCAGTATATATAGTAAAATCATTCTCTCCCTTCCAGTAGGTGTTGGAAATGTTTTACAGAAAGGTATATTCCCAATAGTTCTCGGGGGGGCGGCCCCCCATAGGTACTATACCTTCTTTGTGAGACATTTAGCTTTTATGAGTAAAAGCTAAATGAGCTTTGAGTGAGGCTTCCAGCCCTCATTTTCTAACTGTTGGAGTACTGCGCCCACAGCGAAATCTGATGCGTCTGTGCAAAGTGATAGGGGTAGTCCAGATCTCGGAAAAGATAGAAGAGCAGCTTCGGCAAGGTCAGTTTTGCATTTTTCCAAACTTCTCCTGGTGTCGTCAGTCCAATGCACTTTCCTGCGGTCTTTTCTTTCGCTCCTTTCAACGGTTCATGTAGAGGTGCTTGAGTCTTAGCAGAATCTTTTAGGTATCTTCGGTAGAAATTTATCATACTCAGAAATGTCCTCAGGTCATGAATAGTTTCTGGTAGTTTGTAACTCGAGATAGCCTGAACTTTTTCTGGCAGTGGGCAAGAACCTTCTGCAGTGATTAGAAATCCCAAATATTCTACTTGGTCAGCTCCCATCACTGATTTGGAATTATTAATTCGAAGTCTATATTGCTGGAATCTTTCAAATACTATTTTTAGATGTGTTCACTGTGCTCCTCTTCTGAAGATGAGGCAACAAGTACATCAAGATAAGGAAAAACAAACTCGAGTCCATACAGTACTTCAGTGATGAAACGTTGGAAGGTTGAAGGAGCATTCCTCAGTCCAAAACTCATAGTATTGAACTCGTACAGGCCAAATAGGGTGGTGATGGCAGTTTTTTTCTTTGTCTTCCTCAGGAATAGGTATCTGATAATATGCCTTTACAAAATCTATCTTTGAAAAAAAAATTATCCTTCAGGATGTAATTAAAGTCCTTAATTTTAGGAAATGGATACCGATCTGGTACTGTCTGTGCATTGAGTCGCCTGTAATCGCCACATGGTCTTAATGTGCCATCTTTCTTATTAACCAAGTGCAATGAACTTGCCCATTGAGATTTTGAGGGTCTGATAATGTCATTGTCCAGCATAAACTGGAACTCCTTCACTCTCCAGCTTCAACTTATCAGGGGCCAGTTGTCTTGCCTTCGAATAAACCGGTTGGCCAGTTGTTAGGATGTGGTGCTTTACTCCATGTTTGACAATTCTGTTTATCAAATTAGGCTTGGTTAGATCAGGATATGAGTTAAGCAAGTTGAAATACTTGGAGGTTCTATTGACCGTGCTGAGATCATTATTTTCTTGGACGGTAGCAACTTCTCCTTTAACTGAAAGATTTGTTAATCCATCGATTAATTTCCTGTTGGGCAGATCTATAAGTAACTGGAATTTTTGAAGGAAATAAGCACCTATGATTCCTCGCTTAACTTTGGCAACAATAAATGGCTACTAAAATGGGCGTCTTAGGCCTAGATCCAGTGTGAGAATTTTTATACCAAATGTTGGAATTTCAGTGCCATTAGCAGCATACAGTTTATATTGAGAGGCTTGGCACTCATCTTTCGTTTTTGTCCAAGGGAGGGTCGAGACGTCTGCTGCACTATCCACAAGGAATTGACATTCGGTTTCTCTGTCCTTAACAAATAACCGGGATTTGCGGCCTAAAATTTCGGCAGCAGGACTGGCCGCGGCGTCTACTGCAGGGACTCGTTACCCGACTCATTGAAGTGGCACGGCTGTACGCATTTGCCAGGGAGGCATTTCTTCCCGAATCTGAAATGGTAGTAGCAGTATCTTCCCTGAGGATTGTACCGGCGCCTTAATTTACTGCGACTTCTCTGATGGTGATGAGGGTGAGAGCTCCGGACTTTTTGTTGTAGCTTCAAAGAGGCAAGTTGGTCTTCAAGGTTTACTAATTTAGACAGGAGTTCATCCACTCCTAAGGAATCCTTCTGCACCGCTGCGGCATCTACTGTTCTTGGCGCCATCTCCATGATCTTGTCAGCCACTGCCGCTATTTTGTCATGTTCCAGTAAATAAATATAAATCAGGGTCACCAGTTATTAGGTGCTTGTTTAGTAGCACTAATAAATACTCAGCGTGTTGAGTTTTGAAAAAAAAATTCATTCTTCAACTTTATCAATAAATATTGGAAATTTTATTATGCGTGTCCATTCGACACCGTCAGCAGAGCAAGTCAAAAAACGTTGTACAAAAATGCCACGTTTCACAAAAAATTAAACTTCGTTACAGTTAAACATACATATAATCGATAGAGGTACACAAGTAAAAATAAAACTGAAATATAAATTATGAGGATCAGTTTAAAAATTAACAGTAATTAAGTGCATTTATGTAAAGTAAGAGTTTAACATTTATTATATTTAAGTTTAACATTTATTAGAATAGAATTAATTTGGATTATATTACACCGTGCCGTCTATTTCTCTAAAACAGCTGACAGGTGCAGCCATCTATTGAGGGAACATCTCCACTAAAACTGTCCTTTACACACCCAATGGATAAACCGGCACTGTCACTACACATTCTAAGAAAGCAAGCACAACCTACCAAACGAATCATAAATCACAATTCAACAATGGGACTGAGTGGAAATTTTATGTATCCTTCCTCAAAAAAGGAGGAGTTGCATGTTTTCTTTCCCCTCTTTCTAAATGTGCAATGTTGTGTTTTCTAATTACTCGCTAGTAAATAAATTTAAAAATTTTAGAGTATATGCATTTGAAAGAGCATAAAAAAGGAAGTTTCCCTGTGTTTACTCTGATCGTTTTAGTACGCTGGATGTGAGTTTTCAGATCTTTAATAAATATTTAAAAATACTTACAAATTTTTTCTAAAAATCGAAATAATGAGAAAAATTTATTTCCCCCAGCTCTTTTTGATGAATTTGATTCCATGCAATTAAAAGCAATACTCTAGACTCTAGACGTAAATAGAAAAGAAACTGCATAGGGTTAACATTACGCTCGTGATTTCGTGGTGGCGTGTTAACGGGAGCCTAAAGATATTCTCTCTTTTTAATCCATTCAAGTCCTTTCTGTTCTGTCGGTATCGCCGACTTTAAAACTGGGCATGACTACCTCACGAAACACCTGTACAGGTTCTGTTTGGTAAACTCCCCAACTTGCTCTGTATGCAAGATATGTGATAGAACAATTTGGTCTTTTGTTCTAGACTCTGATGTAGCAGCTGCTAATTTTCTTAAAATTATTGTAGCTTTTATTATGCTTTTTAAAAATTTTATTTTGGATTTCTCGTCCTAGACTGTGGTAGACATGCCTAAGTTTAGCGCAAGATAAAAGAATATCTCAATGGAAGAAATGAGAAACACATATATTTGTCAATGCATTTAACTCGGAAACAGGCGTGCGGGACACAGAATCACCCCAGGTTCACGAAATCGTTAATTTTGGGAAAACTGTTTATTTGTTACCAATGTCCTTGACAGTATTCTCCTATATGACAGTCTACATAGGAACTTTAATGTATTTGTCTCCCTCTTTTTTTGGGAGTGGCAAACATTTTCTTACAATCTTAAGGTACGTGTTTTGATTGAGTTCCCCTCTCGCGACCACTTTTGTTTCAAAATATTTTCTATGAACATGCAACATTCCTCCTCCCCCCTCCTGCGAACAACTTAGTTGTTTTGATTGCTGTGTTGTACGACTTATTATGGTTTATAAATGTAAATGAGCAGATTATAAAAAAAAAAAAA